>JAWNOM010000248.1:0-142618 GCA_035045965.1 Drosophila aldrichi | reverse complement strand
CTAATTTACACTGATACACACAGCCGGCTACAGCGGCCAAGCAATCTCCATACCGAGCATTGAACAAAAGAACAAACAAATGCAACAGGAGACGCTGATGGAGAAGCTACGCGCCAAGTACCGCAACAAGCCAAAGAGCTACGACGAAATAAAGAAATCGGTGCGCATGTACTTCATAGAGAAGCACTATCCGCTGGACCCGCTCTGCAAGGCAGCGCTGCAGTCGGCATTGGATAAACTGCAGCACTACATCAAAGTTACGTCCCGACACGGTCTTGTGGAGCGTTTGGAGAGTCTGTCCCGCCAGCTGGGCCTCAAATTCATGGAGGACCAGCAAACGCTATTCATTTCCACAGACATGTTCTACGTGGAGATCCTGCTGGACGCCAATGGTAACCTCAACGATGTCAAGGTGCACCATGAGTGCAAAATTGAGCAGCAGTCGAATTCCAGTGCCAGCTCCACAGAGTTGCTGAATTGCCTGAAGGCAGGCGACTTCGCTGACTTCACAGTCCAACTCGAGGGTCTCTCCTCCATTTACCAGCTGAACGCGGAGCCAAAAGTCAAGAAGAAGGCCTTCGTGGCGCTGCAGGCCATGGAAACTGACATTTTCAGCCTCTATCAGCACCAGCTGCAGCTGCAGCAACAGCTCAGCAGCAGCATCGATAGCTACCACATCATGAACAACTCCTCGGTGGGCTTGGTCCTCCCGCGACGAGGTGGGCACCCGTTGAAGCTGACCTACTTTTGTCCGCCCCTTCACCTCATCGAGCAAAAGGGGAAGGGTGAGAAGGTGGCCACTAGCAGCGGAACCGCAAGCAGAGACTTGAGCATTGAGCAGGTCATTAAAAGCCCCAACGGACTCAGCGTCACGCTGAATCTTGAGGCCTCCTCTGCGAACAAGCTGCAAATTCTGCCGATTGTCAGCGTCACTAGCGAGGCGGGATTGCCCCTGGAACAACCAGTCTATGCGCCGCTCACGCAGAACAACTCAATGCTGATGCCGGCCACCTATGTTCTGCGCCTCAGTAAGCCGATGCCCGTCTGCGTTGAGTCTCTGCGAGCTCTGGGCCTGCCGGGCCTCACGAGCAATGCAAGCGAGGAAACGACGTCAGTTATGAATCTAATTGTGCAAACGGCCTCCAGGCAGTTGATCAAGAGCACCCAGAAGGGCTTGTATGTGAATCTACCCAAGGAGACGCACTGCTACTTCTTCACGGACAACCGCAAACTGAAGGGCACCATGATCTCGTCCCTGCCATTCACGGAGCCTGCGCAGGTACCTAAAATAATCGCGTTCCTCAAGAAGCAGGCGCTCTTCTACACGCTCCTCTCCAGCTGCATCAGGGAGCAACAGAAGCAGTACAATGGTGGGTAGAACCTCTAGGAAATTGAATATAAATAATCCGAGTTCACTTATTACAGACATGGACAGCACCGTCATCTTGGAGGTAACTGCTGTTTCGCTCAGTCTGATCACAGTGGAGCTGCAGCATCCGTACGAGGAGTCGCTGGCCACAGTTGACTTTGTGCTGGAGGACGGCCAGGCGACCTGCACTATCTACTCCGTCAACGACGAATACGAAGCGCTCTCCGAGAAGCTTACAAGAACAGTGCGGCAGGTGCTTTCAATTCCCATGGTTATATACAAGCTGCTTAAGTGCTGGGATGAAGAGCATCAGAAGAAGCTGCACGGCAACTTGGCCCCGGGCGCTGGCACAGGAAGTGGCGCATCGGGCGGATTTAGTGGCACAGGAGGTGGAGTTGGCGGAGGAAGCGGCGGGATGCATGGAGCAAGCAACTTTGGACAGTTCGCAATCGATGCAGCTGGCGAGGGAGGCAGTGGAACTGGCAGCGGATTCAGTAATCTTGCCAATCTCAAAATGGACTCTAAGGTGCGATCCCTGGCAGATGCATTCGCTGCCTCTACTTCGGCTGCTGCGGCTATTGCGGGCCTCATTAATTTGAAACGTGAAACCGATCCGCAGTCAAGTGGAGGAAGCAGTCCTGTCCTCCCCTCTAGCTCTGGGCTGGAATCCAAGGCCACCGACCACGAGATCGCCGACAAGTACAAAAATATCTGGAAAGATAAAACGCCCAACCTGAAGCACTGCGTCAGCATCACGCCCATTGCCGGCGATGGCAAATCGCCGCTACAACAACAGCAACAGGTGGACGTGCAGCGCACGGGCGGCATCGAGATCATACCACTGAATGCGCCAGCCAGTGTGGGCGCCACGCCGAGCACGGGCTCTCCAGCTACAACAATTACCATCACACCCATCACTGGAGGTGCCAAGGAAGCTGGCAAAGAGACGAAGAAGCCAATCCCAAGTGGAACGGGTACCAAGCGACCCCACGAGAGCACCTCCTCTTCGAGCTCGAGCAGCGGCATTGGGAGCAGCGCCTCCAGCGACGCCCAGAAGGAAAAGAAGCGCAAGAAGAAGCGTGACGACTCGCCCATGGGGCCTCCCGAGAAGGTGTATTCGCGCCAGAACTCGCCAGCATCTGGTGGAATGGCGGACGTCTCAGCAGGAGGTGGAGTTGCGCGAAAGTTCTCATCGCCCTCAACTTCGTCTTCGTCCTCGCCCAAGGGGGGCAGTTCCTCGGCTGCAGCTGCCTTGGGCCTGATGGCCGGCCAGCCGTCGGCTCGCCCCAGTCCCAAGCATTCCCCGGTGTACAGCAGTCCAAAGCACAACAGCAGCAGTAACACGGCCTCGAACAGCCCCAAGTCGCCGTTCGGTACGCTCTCGCCCAAGCACGGATCCTCTGGCAAGCCGAGCATGTCCACTCTCAAGAGTGCGACAGCGGCCACCGGTCTGAGCCTCAGTCCCAAGGGTGAAAAGTCCATCACGGGAGCTGGAGGCGGCTCCAGCATTCCCTTGGCTACTGCTGGCTCTGGCTCTGGCTTAGGGTCAAGTGGAAATCCGTCTATGCTGCGGCCCGTGCCTCCGCTGGCCAGCAGCAGCCAGTTGCCCGCTGCTATAAAGAAGGACAAGTCCATCGCCAGCAGCTCAACATCTGCTGCTCCAGCGGGGGTGGCAGCAGCAGTAGCTGCACTCAAGAGCTCCCAGCAACAGCAGCAGCAACAACAACAGCAGCAGCAGCAGCAACTGAAGTCATCTGTGGCCAGTTTATCGCATCTGGCTGCAGGTGGGAATCTGAGCAGCTATGGGGCTCCAACCGTGGCCGCCTTGGAGCTGAATGCACTGCGCAAGGGAATGGCGGGAGCGGGAGTGGGATCGGGATTGGGCGCAGCTGCGGGAGCGGTAGGTGCGGTAAGTCCGTTTTCAATTTATGAGTAGCTCTCGTTGTGTGCCCACCTCCGCTTCCAACTCAACCCCCACCCCACCTGCACCTCTAACCCCTAGTTTTATCTGATTATCTGTTTCCATTTTTTCATACAACTAAAACTCGGAGTGATCGGAGTGCAAAATATAAAACGAATAATTATAGTCTTATATTACTCTTATTATTATAATTAATGCGCTGTCACTGCTGTAGTTTTTGTTTCTTATTTTTTATCTGATCTACTGTATGTTCTGTTTGTAAATATATTTACTTTTATTACCTATTTTCTAACTGCATCCGTGTTATTTTATCTTATTAAACCCCGTGATGGGCTCTATGCTTCCGTAGTCCTACAGAAAATCCTCCTTTGCAATGTAATTTTATTTATGTAGTCTCCTTGCACGTTTCTCTTCGCCTCGATTTCGACTACATTATTATATCCCTTAGAGATTAATTAATATCAATTTGGTTTAAGATAGCTCTATCTGGTATTCTTGCGAGGATTCCTTATACATATACCTCTGGCAAACTTTATACTAACGAGTTACTTTCTCTCTCGCTCTTCCTGCACACTCGCTGCGGTCCTGGCATGACTCGGGACCTTAACCCTCAATCGACACTGTGCTACTTTTTGATTGCTTTAATTTGCGTTCTCGGTTCGTTTTTCATTTGTTTGTCTTCACACACGCACACACAAACACCCACACACGCACACAACCACGCGCTTCCTTTGTCAGGTTAGTTTGATGACGTCGACGGCAGCTTCGACGGCAACCATCCAAACCACAACAACAGCAGCGGATTCCTCGGGCACCGCAACAGCACTGGTGGAGGCGGGAGCAGCGGTGGGAGTAGCACATGCAACAGCAGCAGCAACAGCAACAACAGCACAGCAGCAGCAGCCGCAGCGAGCAGTGCCACATAGCACCGATAGCTCCAGTTGTACTAGCAGCAGCTCCACTGCGGGAGCAGTCTCTGGTCTCTCCACGGGGTACATGGTGAAGCCGAGCAGCCAGGAGGGCCTCAAACTGACCATTAATAAAACGAGCAGCGGAAAGAGAGAAAGCAAGGGCGGAGCGGCTGGATCATCTGCGTCCGCATCCACATCTTCGTCGTCGTCGTCTTCAGCAGGCAACAAGAAGCAGCACACGGGCCTAAAACCAGGCGTCAACAGTGGACCAGCCTCGAAGAAAGCACTTTCATCAGCTGCAAGCACAGGGGCAAGCAGTTCTGGTTCGAGCAAACACCTCTTCCAAAAGGCCAACTCCTCTGGAAACCTGAGCAGCAAACTTGGCGGATCTGCATCGCTAGGCGGTGGCTTGCCACTAACGAAGAGCAACAGCACCAACTCTTTCCAGGAACACAGTGTGCCCAAGCGCCGGCCCAGTATGTGCAGTCCAGGAACTAGTGGTGGCAGTGGAGGTGGATCGCAGCGGAAGTCATCATCAGGATTAGGGCCGGGAGGGGGAGCGGGCAGAATGTCACCAGCGGCGTTGAGCGGGTCAATGTCACAGCCACCACCACGCTTCGATCACCACACAGACATGATGACCATTCTGCAGTACGCCTCGCCCACCATGGCAGCCAGCATGGAGGGCTTCATCAAGGGACTGCACAACAAGTTTCAGATACCCAAATTGTCTCAGCGGCCAAGTGGCAACAATGGCGGAGGTGGGCAGACTTCCAGTACCACAGATTCGGCGTTAGCAACTGGCACGTCAGCTTCATCTTCCTCTTCAGCCCCCTCGTTGGAGCAGCAGCAGCAGCTTAACGCGGACTTAAATGCCCTAGCGACCAGCCTAACCTCCTCGTCCACGTCCACGTCCAATAGCAACAGTGGAGGGCAGAAGCCATCGACAGCTCCGTCTGCAGCGAGCGATTTGCTGCTCACTCTAGGAAGCAGTGGCACAATGGGATCTGGTGATGGCATCGACGAGGAGCTGCTCGCCAGCTTGGCCGGCGAATGACAGCTCGAGCTGATTCAACCACTCTCTGCAATCCAAACTTAGTTCAATTAATGTGTTAAAGGCCTCTGGCTGTACTCTGACAATGAGCTGTTGATTTTAAAATGTCAATAGAATAAGAATTAAATATTTAACTAATTTATCCGCATTAAAGTGTTTGTCTTGACCAACCTTAAGAGGCTAGAATATGTCTATCAAATATAAACCTTTTTAAATAAAATGATGTAAGTATTAGCCTCTCCGTTTAACTAAAAAGGTTAATAAGAACAATGAGTTTTTAAATCGAGCGCCATTAGAATAATGAATATACCAAATACGATTGTTGAAAAAAATACAGATTAATCGTATATCGTTGTGACAAGTTCATTGCTCTGGTAACACTGAGACCGGAATGCGCAACATGTGGTATTTTTTTCTGATTAGTAGGAAATCTTTATTTGTGTGAGGTGGTGTCGTGGTCGATTCGCGGAGTTGTCATAAAAATAACTAGAGAAATGTCTACCAACTACGAAGGATACAAGTCTCCTCTGAGCACACGATATGCCAGCAAAGAGATGCAGTTTCTGTTCAGTGACCAGAACAAGTTCTCGACCTGGCGGCAGCTGTGGGTTTGGCTGGCCAAGGCGGAACATTCCCTTGGCCTTGACATTACTGAAGAGCAGATAGCTCAGATGGAGCAACACATAAAGGACATTGATTTCGAGGCGGCTGCCGCCGAGGAGCGCCTCACCAGGCACGATGTCATGGCGCACGTACACGTTTTTGCTAAGCAATGCCCGGTTGCTGCACCGGTCATCCACCTGGGTGCCACTTCCTGCTACGTAGGTGACAACACGGATCTCATTGTACTGCGCGATGCCCTGAAACTGCTGTTGCCGCGCGTGGCTACCGTTGTGGGACGCCTGCAGCAATTCGCTGAGACATACAAGGCTCTGCCGACGTTGGGATTCACGCATCTGCAGCCGGCACAGCTGACTACAGTTGGCAAACGCGCCTGCCTGTGGATCCAGGACCTGCTCATGGACGAGCGTGCTCTGCGTCGCTGTCTTGAGGATCTTCGCTTCCGCGGTGTCAAAGGCACCACGGGCACGCAGGCTTCATTCCTGGAGCTCTTCAATGGTGACAGCCAGAAGGTGAAGCAACTGGACAAGCTGGTCACCCAACTGGCGGGCTTCAGTAAGCCGTACGCCGTCACCGGGCAAACATATTCTCGCAAAGTGGACGTCGAGGTGATGGCTGCCCTCGCTAGCCTGGGCACCACTATTCATAAGATGTGCTCTGACCTGCGCATTCTTGCCTCACGCAAGGAGCTGGAGGAGCCATTCGAAACCACCCAGATTGGCTCATCGGCGATGCCTTATAAACGCAACCCGATGCGCTCTGAGCGCTGCTGCGCCCTGGCTCGCCACCTAATCACATTGTTCAGCAATGCCGCAAATACGCACGCCACACAATGGCTGGAGCGCACTCTGGATGACTCGGCCAATCGGCGACTGACCTTGTCGGAGGGCTTCTTGGCTGCTGATGCAGCTCTGCTCACGCTGCTGAATATCTCCCAAGGCCTGGTGGTCTATCCGAAGGTCATAGAGCGTCACATTGCCCAGGAGCTGCCCTTTATGTCCACGGAGAACATTATCATGGCAATGGTGAAAGCCGGCGGAGATCGCCAAGTGTGCCATGAGAAGATCCGCGTTCTGTCCCAAGAGGCTGGTGCTCAGGTCAAGCAGTATGGCAAGGACAATGATCTGATAAGCCGCGTGCGCAACGATGCCTACTTTGCACCCATTCTGGATCAGCTGGACCACATACTGGACGCGCGCACCTTCACGGGTCGTGCCAGCGAGCAGGTGGACGAGTTCATTGCCGAAGAGGTGCAGCCCGTGCTCGCCCGCTACAGCGACGCCCTGAAGAGCGTCCAGGATGTCCAGCTCAATATCTAATAGAAACATAAGCAATTGTTGCATCATTTATTAGGCCTTTAAGCTCAAAGCACTTAAATACATTCGCATATTCTCTTATGACGTGTCTGCTTCATTGATCGCCCGCCCTGCACCTCCCCCGGATTCGGGTTATCACTGCAGTTCTTTGACCCGCAGACCCCGATGCAATTCTATTTACCTCGATGTGTCTGACGTGATCAAAACCACAGGCCTCCAGCGTCGATTCGCAAACCGCAGCAGATAACCCCAGCATTTGTTTACACATTTCCTCAATCACAGTCTAGAGCGTACACAAACATTTATTTTGACAACTACAAGGTATCATCTATACATGTATAGTTAAGGTATGCAAACCTATATTAAATAATGCAGTCACTTGACACGCCCATCCACACTAACACTTAAGACTATAAAAGAACAGCTCATTGTCAGAGTACAGCCAGAGGCCTTTAACACATTAATTGAACTAAGTTTGGATTGCAGAGAGTGGTTGAATCAGCTCGAGCTGTCATTCGCCGGCCAAGCTGGCGAGCAGCTCCTCGTCGATGCCATCACCAGATCCCATTGTGCCACTGCTTCCTAGAGTGAGCAGCAAATCGCTCGCTGCAGACGGAGCTGTCGATGGCTTCTGCCCTCCACTGTTGCTATTGGACGTGGACGAGGAGGTTAGGCTGGACGCTAGGGCATTTAAGTCCGCGTTAAGCTGCTGCTGCTGTTCCAACGAGGAGGCTGAAGATGAAGAAGAAGCTGATGTGCCAGTTGCTAACGCCGAATCTGTGGTACTGGAAGTCTGCCCACCTCCGCCATTGTTGCCACTTGGCCGCTGAGACAATTTGGGTATCTGAAACTTGTTGTGCAGTCCCTTGATGAAGCCCTCCATGCTGGCTGCCATGGTGGGCGAGGCGTACTGCAGAATGGTCATCATGTCTGTGTGGTGATCGAAGCGTGGTGGTGGCTGTGACATTGACCCGCTCAACGCCGCTGGTGACATTCTGCCCGCTCCCCCTCCCGGCCCTAATCCTGATGATGACTTCCGCTGCGATCCACCTCCACTGCCACCACTAGTTCCTGGACTGCACATACTGGGCCGGCGCTTGGGCACACTGTGTTCCTGGAAAGAGTTGGTGCTGTTGCTCTTCGTTAGTGGCAAGCCACCGCCTAGCGATGCAGATCCGCCAAGTTTGCTGCTCAGGTTTCCAGAGGAGTTGGCCTTTTGGAAGAGGTGTTTGCTCGAACCAGAACTGCTTGCCCCTGTGCTTGCAGCTGATGAAAGTGCTTTCTTCGAGGCTGGTCCACTGTTGACGCCTGGTTTTAGGCCCGTGTGCTGCTTCTTGTTGCCTGCTGAAGACGACGACGACGAAGATGTGGATGCGGACGCAGATGATCCAGCCGCTCCGCCCTTGCTTTCTCTCTTTCCGCTGCTCGTTTTATTAATGGTCAGTTTGAGGCCCTCCTGGCTGCTCGGCTTCACCATGTACCCCGTGGAGAGACCAGAGACTGCTCCCGCAGTGGAGCTGCTGCTAGTACAACTGGAGCTATCGGTGCTATGTGGCACTGCTCGCTGCGGCTGCTGCTGCTGTGCTGTTGTTGCTGTTGCTGCTGCTGTTGCATGTGCTACTCCCACCGCTGCTCCCGCCTCCACCAGTGCTGTTGCGGTGCCCGAGGAATCCGCTGCTGTTGTTGTGGTTTGGATGGTTGCCGTCGAAGCTGCCGTCGACGTCATCAAACTAACCTGACAAAGGAAGCGCGTGGTTGTGTGCGTGTGTGGGTGTTTGTGTGTGCGTGTGTGAAGACAAACAAATGAAAAACGAACCGAGAACGCAAATTAAAGCAATCAAAAAGTAGCACAGTGTCGATTGAGGGTTAAGGTCCCGAGTCATGCCAGGACCGCAGCGAGTGTGCAGGAAGAGCGAGAGAGAAAGTAACTCGTTAGTATAAAGTTTGCCAGAGGTATATGTATAAGGAATCCTCGCAAGAATACCAGATAGAGCTATCTTAAACCAAATTGATATTAATTAATCTCTAAGGGATATAATAATGTAGTCGAAATCGAGGCGAAGAGAAACGTGCAAGGAGACTACATAAATAAAATTACATTGCAAAGGAGGATTTTCTGTAGGACTACGGAAGCATAGAGCCCATCACGGGGTTTAATAAGATCAAATAACACGGATGCAGTTAGAAAATAGGTAATAAAAGTAAATATATTTACAAACAGAACATACAGTAGATCAGATAAAAAATAAGGAACAAAAACTACAGCAGTGACAGCGCATTAATTATAATAATAAGAGTAATATAAGACTATAATTATTCGTTTTATATTTTGCACTCCGATCACTCCGAGTTTTAGTTGTATGAAAAAATGGAAACAGATAATCAGATAAAACTAGGGGTTAGAGGTGCAGGTGGGGTGGGGGTTGAGTTGGAAGCGGAGGTGGGCACACAACGAGAGCTACTCATAAATTGAAAACGGACTTACCGCACCTACCGCTCCCGCAGCTGCGCCCAATCCCGATCCCACTCCCGCTCCCGCCATTCCCTTGCGCAGTGCATTCAGCTCCAAGGCGGCCACGGCTGGAGCCCCATAGCTGCTCAGATTCCCACCTGCAGCCAGATGCGATAAACTGGCCACAGATGACTTCAGTTGCTGCTGCTGCTGCTGTTGTTGTTGCTGCTGCTGTTGCTGGGAGCTCTTGAGTGCAGCTACTGCTGCTGCCACCCCCGCTGGAGCAGCAGATGTTGAGCTGCTGGCGATGGACTTGTCCTTCTTTATAGCAGCGGGCAACTGGCTGCTGCTGGCCAGCGGAGGCACGGGCCGCAGCATAGGCGGATTTCCACTTGACCCTAAGCCAGAGCCAGAGCCAGCAGTAGCCAAGGGATTGCTGGAGCCGCCTCCAGCTCCCGTGATGGACTTTTCACCCTTGGGACTGAGGCTCAGACCGGTGGCCGCTGTCGCACTCTTGAGAGTGGACATGCTCGGCTTGCCAGAGGATCCGTGCTTGGGCGAGAGCGTACCGAACGGCGACTTGGGGCTGTTCGAGGCCGTGTTACTGCTGCTGTTGTGCTTTGGACTGCTGTACACCGGGGAATGCTTGGGACTGGGGCGAGCCGACGGCTGGCCGGCCATCAGGCCCAAGGCAGCTGCAGCCGAGGAACTGCCCCCCTTGGGCGAGGACGAAGACGAAGTTGAGGGCGATGAGAACTTTCGCGCAACTCCACCTCCTGCTGAGACGTCCGCCATTCCACCAGATGCTGGCGAGTTCTGGCGCGAATACACCTTCTCTGGAGGCCCCATGGGCGAGTCGTCACGCTTCTTCTTGCGCTTCTTTTCCTTCTGGGCGTCGCTGGAGGCGCTGCTCCCAGTGCCGCTGCTCGAAGAAGAGGAGGTGCTCTCGTGGGGTCGCTTGGTACCCGTTCCACTTGGGATTGGCTTCTTCGTCTCTTTGCCAGCTTCCTTGGCACCTCCAGTGATGGGTGTGATGGTAATTGTTGTAGCTGGAGAGCCCGTGCTCGGCGTGGCGCCCACACTGGCTGGCGCATTCAGTGGTATGATCTCGATGCCGCCCGTGCGCTGCACGTCCACCTGTTGCTGTTGTTGTAGCGGCGATTTGCCATCGCCGGCAATGGGCGTGATGCTGACGCAGTGCTTCAGGTTGGGCGTTTTATCTTTCCAGATATTTTTGTACTTGTCGGCGATCTCGTGGTCGGTGGCCTTGGATTCCAGCCCAGAGCTAGAGGGGAGGACAGGACTGCTTCCTCCACTTGACTGCGGATCGGTTTCACGTTTCAAATTAATGAGGCCCGCAATAGCCGCAGCAGCCGAAGTAGAGGCAGCGAATGCATCTGCCAGGGATCGCACCTTAGAGTCCATTTTGAGATTGGCAAGATTACTGAATCCGCTGCCAGTTCCACTGCCTCCCTCGCCAGCTGCATCGATTGCAAACTGTCCAAAGTTGCTTGCTCCATGCATCCCGCCGCTTCCTCCGCCAACTCCACCTCCTGTGCCACTAAATCCGCCCGATGCGCCACTTCCTGTGCCAGCGCCCGGGGCCAAGTTGCCGTGCAGCTTCTTCTGATGCTCCTCATCCCAGCACTTAAGCAGCTTGTATATAACCATCGGAATTGAGAGCACCTGCCGCACTGTTCTGGTAAGCTTCTCGGAGAGCGCTTCGTATTCGTCGTTGACGGAGTAGATAGTGCAGGTCGCCTGGCCGTCCTCCAGCACAAAGTCAACTGTGGCCAGCGACTCCTCGTACGGATGCTGCAGCTCCACTGTGATCAGACTGAGCGAAACAGCAGTTACCTCCAAGATGACGGTGCTGTCCATGTCTGTAATAAGTGAACTCGGATTATTTATATTCAATTTCCTAGAGGTTCTACCCACCATTGTACTGCTTCTGTTGCTCCCTGATACAGCTGGAGAGGAGCGTGTAGAAGAGCGCCTGCTTCTTGAGGAACGCGATTATTTTAGGTACCTGCGCAGGCTCCGTGAATGGCAGGGACGAGATCATGGTGCCCTTCAGTTTGCGGTTGTCCGTGAAGAAGTAGCAGTGCGTCTCCTTGGGCAGATTCACATACAAGCCCTTCTGGGTGCTCTTGATCAACTGCCTGGAGGCCGTTTGCACAATTAGATTCATAACTGACGTCGTTTCCTCGCTTGCATTGCTCGTGAGGCCCGGCAGGCCCAGAGCTCGCAGAGACTCAACGCAGACGGGCATCGGCTTACTGAGGCGCAGAACATAGGTGGCCGGCATCAGCATTGAGTTGTTCTGCGTGAGCGGCGCATAGACTGGTTGTTCCAGGGGCAATCCTGCCTCGCTAGTGACACTGACAATCGGCAGAATTTGCAGCTTGTTCGCAGAGGAGGCCTCAAGATTCAGCGTGACGCTGAGTCCGTTGGGGCTTTTAATGACCTGCTCAATGCTCAAGTCTCTGCTTGCGGTTCCGCTGCTAGTGGCCACCTTCTCACCCTTCCCCTTTTGCTCGATGAGGTGAAGGGGCGGACAAAAGTAGGTCAGCTTCAACGGGTGCCCACCTCGTCGCTGGAGGACCAAGCCCACCGAGGAGTTGTTCATGATGTGGTAGCTATCGGTGCTGCTGCTTAGCTGTTGCTGCAGCTGCAGCTGGTGCTGATAGAGGCTGAAAATGTCAGTTTCCATGGCCTGCAGCGCCACGAAGGCCTTCTTCTTGACTTTTGGCTCCGCGTTCAGCTGGTAAATGGAGGAGAGACCCTCGAGTTGGACTGTGAAGTCAGCGAAGTCGCCTGCCTTCAGGCAATTCAGCAACTCTGTGGAGCTGGCACTGGAATTCGACTGCTGCTCAATTTTGCACTCATGGTGCACCTTGACATCGTTGAGGTTACCATTGGCGTCCAGCAGGATCTCCACGTAGAACATGTCTGTGGAAATGAATAGCGTTTGCTGGTCCTCCATAAATTTGAGGCCCAGCTGGCGGGACAGACTCTCCAAACGCTCCACAAGACCGTGTCGGGACGTAACTTTGATGTAGTGCTGCAGTTTATCCAATGCCGACTGCAGCGCTGCCTTGCAGAGCGGGTCCAGGGGATAGTGCTTCTCTATGAAGTACATGCGCACCGATTTCTTTATTTCGTCGTAGCTCTTTGGCTTGTTGCGGTACTTGGCGCGTAGCTTCTCCATCAGCGTCTCCTGTTGCATTTGTTTGTTCTTTTGTTCAATGCTCGGTATGGAGATTGCTTGGCCGCTGTAGCCGGCTGTGTGTATCAGTGTAAATTAGACAAAAAAGCGGCGCACTGATTTACAATTGTAGCACTTACCGCCGCCACTGTGTTTTGGGTGATTCCCACTCATTTTTGTTCAATTTCCAATGGGTATTTAGTAATATTTTATAGATTTTACACCTCGTACTTATTTTCCGCGTCCATTTTTTCTTGCTGAACCAATGCTGTGCAAAATAATTGCCATGCACTGCGTATAGTTCGATTAACTGAACTAGTTCACCGGTAAAGTATATCGATATGTGGATTTCAAATTGTAACGTGTATTTTTCTTTTTGTTAGCTAACCATACCGAGGATATATTATTTAAAGTTATGAACATTTTGGAACGTTGGTAGGTAGGATAAATTATTATGTTTAATTGAAATGACAAGTTTTTTCAATTATTGATTAGCTTTATTTGATTTTTAGAATAACTAAAAGATGTAGCATGTTATTTATTAGAATCTTTATTATTCAATGTACTCTTGGATTAGAGGGTATGATTTACGAATCAAAAGCCATGCAGCAGGAATCACAGATTCCCCCACCTTTTACTTCCACAATAGGCACACACGAAGCAGCTACGTTAACTTCATTAGGCTCCAACAAGAGTAACCTGCTAGCAGGTTGCCTGTCAGTCTTCTGTTTCCGCTCGGTTACCGGAAGCTGCGTCAAATATCCTAACTGCCAAAACAAGCAGCTTCACTCATAATTCAATTGCCTTCTGGCTTCCATTCCAACCCCGCATTCAACATGCTCAGATGCTTACACACATCATCATCTATGACATACGCTCTGCACCATTCGATTTCATTTTTTATTTACAATTGCTTTATTGCATTTTCAATTTAAATTTGCAGGCTGAGTTGGTCGACAGGCCGCCCGTCTGGTTTCATGCCAGCATGAGTGGGGCATGAAAGCCAAAAAGCCGAAAAGCCAACCACATTAACAATTTAATGAGTACTTATGGAGCCGCTTGCCACTTGGCTAGTCAATCAATGGCTGTACGATTGGCGTGCTCGCGTGGCTTGCTGTTGTAATATAAATCAGATATTTATTTTAAAATTTGCCAGCTGTCAATTTGTGGTGGGCCTATTAAATATATATCTTTTAAATTTAAATATCTAATATATATTTTACGTGCTCACATTTATAGCCTTTTTCATGCAGGGTATCTAGAGTGCCGCGCTGCTTCACATTCACACTTCAATTAGCTCACAAAAAAGTCGATGTAGAGATAGATAACCAACACAAATCACAAATGAAATGCTTCAGCTGTCTCAGCTGCTCCCCTACTGACAGCAGCATCCAATTTAACTTGATTAACGCAATCATGTGCATAATTTGGCCTGGCTGGAGCGCAGCTCTGATTTAATATGGCTCTGGCCAAATGTTTTCTTAAAGTTGTAACAACCTCATCGGTTCAGCATTAGGCCAACGCCACGCCCTTACCCTTTGCTGTCTCACACAAAGCCAACAAACAAGACCCAATTTACATAGAATAGCTAGCGATTATCGCATCAACCTCGCCTTATGGCTGCCACAAAGTGCGCTTGCAGCGCGTTTTTAATATGCACGAACATTTGCATCAGCCGCCTAGAGATGGCCGTTAGAGGCCATTTTCTAATCGAAAAAGCTGACTAATATTAATAAAGTATTGTATAAAATAAAATTTATTTTATTATGCTCACATTTTCTCTTATGAATTATGTGTTTATCGAATAGAGCTATGAAATTGCAGTTTTGTGTTAAATATTAATATAATTATTTTATATTCCCCAAAAAATTATTAATAAAAAAATATATTTTATAAAACAAAAAATTATTATTATTATTATTATTATTATTATTTTTTTTTAAATATTTATAGCTTATGAATACAGTTTTATATACTTTATTCTGGCTAAAAATGATTTTTATTTTCTATTTATCATATACAATTTATTGCAAATTAATAATAATAAGTTTGATATATTAATTACATTTGTATTTATTTATTTATTTTATTTTTTTCAATACAAATGTACATTATTTTCTAAATTTTTTAAAAACTAAATTTTATTTAAAAATAAAAAATTATTAAAAAAGTATAAAAACAATAAATTAAGTTATAATAATTAGTAGAAAATTATACAATATATTTACATAATTCTAAATAATATTTTACTATTAATATTTAGATTTTTAGATTATAAAATTTCTGCAAAAAGTCTAGTAAGTAAATGAGCCTTTCACATATATAATATAATCTACAAATCTTATCAAGTTGGTTAAAATTTTTTAATTTAATTCCAAACTATTTTGATGCATAATCAGCATTGCATTAAATACTTTTATTAATCATGTTTTTAACAAAAAATCGCAAGAGTTAAGTTAGACAAACACACACACCACAAACACACACCATTTACATAAATTTACTGTTGCACATTACACAACATTTTACAGCATTGACCATTTATAAAACACCTCCCCCCCCCCCCCCCCCCCCCCACCCCCACTTCTCCCCCCCACCCCCCCCCCCCCCCCCCCCCCCCCCCCCCCCCCCCATTTTTTTTTTTCCAAACCCTATCCCCCCCCCACCACTTTTTAATTTTTTTTTTGGCGTACCAAATAAACAAAATCCACATAACAAAAAAAACCAAACCAACTCTAATAAAAAAAAAAAATAACAATATATCATATCCCCAAAAAAAATCAAAAATAAAAAAAAAAAAAAAAAACCCCCCCCAATCACAAATTTCCCCCCCCCCCATCTCCCCCCCCCCCCCCCCCCCCCCCCCCCCCCCCCCCCAAAAATAATTTTTTCCTCCTCCCTTTTCCCAAAACCATTATCCCCTTTTCCCATTTTCAATGGGTTCAGGGTATAAAAATGAATATGTATGCGTGACACTCGTGTCACGACGAAGCACCCAAGTTCGGTGTGTCTATCCTCCCTCTCTCTCTCTCTCTGCTAACCACAATGGATAAGTTATAAAAGCAAGCGCAAAAAAGGATGAAATTTGTATGCACTACACTTGCATAACATTGACGAAGCCGCTGCTGAAAGTTTCGCCCTCTGCTTGGCTGGCTACAATGAGCACTTCAGGCTTCAATCAGCTCGCCCCGATGATCCTTGGGCGGCCGACGACGTTAGCTTCGTTGCTATTATCCCTGCGGCTGCTCGATTTACACCAGCTCATAAACGTTTTGTGATGTAATAATGTTTAATAGGATTATATTTTGGACTAGCGTGAGAGACTAAATGCAACCGTGTGAAAGAGACAGAGACAGAGAAAGTGAAAGTGAGAGCACACATTGTATTGTTGTAGTTCTTTGTTATTTGTATGGTTAATAAATATAAAACAGACCCCGGATATATTTGCGATACTTAAGTGTTTGCCCTAGCAGCGTCTATTGCTAGCTGCTAATCCACCACGAAAATATTTTGGCAAACGGATCTTAAGCTTTCTCGCTTACAAATGCGCCTTAAGCTGCCGTAAGCCCGAGCACATATCGCAGCACCTTTAAGCGCCACGTAGGTGCCGAGCCGTGCGTTGCATGCATTTCAAATGCAATTCAATTTCCTTTTTGCTGGCATCGTCCTTGGTCCTTGGTCCTTGGAGTCATGCCGCTTGG
Source organism: Drosophila aldrichi (assembly GCA_035045965.1). Classification (NCBI taxonomy): domain Eukaryota; kingdom Metazoa; phylum Arthropoda; class Insecta; order Diptera; family Drosophilidae; genus Drosophila; species Drosophila aldrichi. Next base: position 126,065 of record JAWNOM010000248.1, on the reverse strand, counting down.
CTGCACTGGTTATTGATTGCTAGCCTTAATTCTCCAAACAGCTCCAGAAAGTCACAACTGTCGTCATTCCCTTAATTTACAAACATATCCTGAACAGGGCTTAGTGGGCACTTGAATCGCTTTGGCAATTACCTGAAATTGTCAGGGGCTTCAATTTAATTTGACACACATTTGAACTGCAAATCACGTAATGCATGTCAAGCAATTAACATAGCACAAAGTGGAACTCAGACCGACTGACGTCGGGAATACCAAAGGGATTTAAATGCAGTTTAACACCAGATAGAATCCCAGAATAGCTCATGAGATTCTGTGTGTCTGCATATTATATCAATTCATTTTGTAATTATGTGTTAGCTTGAAATCGGGTGTATTGACTAAGCGATGCCCTACATGAATAGGCAATCATTGAAGTGAAGCAGAGAAGCTCCTAGGCAGATAGATCAGCTTAGAGTTCTATGTTGATTAAGAATATATATTCGATATGATATGTTTACTTCCTATACCAATTAGTCTGTTTCACTAACTACTCTCTCTCTCTCTCTCTCTCTCTCTCTCTATTTTTACAGCTCTTGTTAATGTCCCTGAGGTTATGTTCTACATGGTCAACTTTGTAAGGTTAGTGCAGTGGGTGTATCTATCTACTGGTATCTGCGTCTGCTCAACAATTGATTGTTGTAGTTGTTCTGGTTGTTCTGGCTGTTGTTGTTGTTGCTGTTGACGCTGTCAGGTGAAAAGTAATTGAAGTTTCCCAACAACTTTTGCCATCAAACAAACCGACAGCTGCTCGCTTTATCTGTCATCAGCGACACCGCCCACGGGCTCTGCTCAGTTTGGCTCTTTGATGTATTTGGCTCATAGTTTCTGCTGCCTCTCGTCTCAGCACCGATTGCGCATTGCAATGCGGCGCTCCGATTACGTGGACTGTGTCAGATTCGAGAAAAGAAAAGTTTTCGAGCAAGTTTCCGTCCATCTATATAACACACACACCGAGTTGGCCGATTTGTTTACACGTTCTGTGCGCCGCAAATTATTTGCATGTGGAAGCCTAACGGCTCTCGTTCGGGTAAATCTTGTCGATTAATCTTGTGCATATGTTGGGCTCCTTCACACTGTTTGTTTTGCAGTTTGAAAATTTTCAATTTTGCACTTACAAGATTTTATGTTTGTGGTCTTAAATTCTGGCAGGTTCCTTTTCTCGTTGCTCGACTTTTGTTTTTTGTTCTTGTTTTTTGCTTTTTGTTTTTGCTGGGCTCTCAGTTTGTTTAGCCTGTTGGTTTTGGCCGAGTGCCAACTGTGGGCGTGGTACACAACTTGGATAGTAAACACAAGGATTCGTTAGTGTTGCGTAATATAATGAAAACTGTAAAGCTAAAATTGAACATACTTACACACATATGTATATAAGATTAATTTAAAATAATGAAATTCTAGCCATTTAATGGTTTTTCTTCTAGATTAATAATTAAGATTTGAGTAGCAGTCCCATGAAACCTGAATAATAGAAATTACCCTGTCAAAGTTATAAGTTAACTTATAATAATTTATACTTATCATAATTAATTAATTAATTTTTGTATGTATTTAAAATATATATTTTTTATTTATTAAATATTACATTAACATTACATTACATTAACATTAATATATTTTTATTTTATTTTATAATAATTAATTAAATTATTATGTTTGTATGTATATAAAATATATATTTTTTATTTATTAAATTTTTTTTTTAAATTATTAAATATTTAAATATTTGTATTTTACTTTATATTTTCTTTATTATTATATTTGTACTTCATGTATTAAATCTTAATAGAAAATTATTTATTTAATTTATTACTGTAATAAATAAAACAAAAAATTTCATTATGTTTATTAAATATTTCAGTGTGTTTATTAAATATTTTATTTTGTTTATTAAATATTACTTTTCGTTTAATTTATTGTTACACTATCTGTATTTTATTAAATATTGCTTTTATTTTAATTTATTAAGTATTATTGTATTTGTATTTGCATTTAATATATTTTTAATTTTTAATTTTCAGTTTCATTATTTAATTAAATATTTATAAATTTATATGTAATATTTTGTTTTATTTATTTAATATTTTCTGGCTCTTCAGCTCCCATTTGCTGCGCATCTCTATGAGGATGAGATCTAATAACAGTTTGGCAAAGAATTTCAATCAGCTCTCAACACGTTGCTGTTTACATTTGCCACACATTTATGAGCTGGCGTTCGTCTGCTTATCAGGTGATTAGTGCTATCAACGCTGGCGGCCATGTTGCCAAGTTCAATAAAAACAGGATCAAACCGAGTAGAGTCGTTCTGTGTGCGTGTGTGCGTGTGTGTGTGCGTGTGTTATTGTTTACGCCTTTGGCATTGTAATCAATACACACACAAAAAAAAAAAAAAAAGTAGATGGGGCTGACCTAGAGCTGCTGAGTAGGTGGGCTTGACGTTTGCCAGGGCCAGGCGAGCGTGTAAATGCAATTTCCGTTTGTTGCAGCCGGAATTTCGTGCACGCCAAGGGAACTCCTAGTGACTGCTTGACTGACAGCGGCCAACAACAACCATGGCAGCAGCCCCAGCGGCAGAGCGACTGGCGTCAGTGGCAGCCGCAGGGCCAGCATGCTGGGACGCCATGCTGATGCACTTTCCAGGCCTGGTGCCTGGCTGGCTCGGTGCGCGAATAACATTTTTGCCATTTTTACATAGAAATATCTACATTCAATTTTCGGGTTGCGTTGCAATCCATTCACAAACATACATACATATTTCAAACGTGAGACATTTATAGCCGCGTCAATAAAGTCCTGTTTGCTTTTACCTTTTGCCATTTTTATTTTTTTTTCTATTCCAAATAATTCATTTTGCACTTTTACTTGTGAAACCTTTTACGGACTTATGCTATTTCAAAAAGATTTTTATTTTTATTTAGTTTGCTTTCAATTGTACATTTGTACACATAAGAAGTCGACTTGGATATCAGATAAGTATATATTGCTAACTAATCCATTGCTAACTGTCGTAAAAGCGTAGAGTAATATAATGTATATTAATTAGACTATATATTCTAATTTGATTTATTGTTATATGAAATGAGAATAGTTAAATATAAATTTAAGTATTTTAATTTATAATTGGAAAATTGATATAAAATGATGAACTTTTATTTTTACTTATACTGTAATTTTTCAAACAATTTATATTTATTCCATTATTTATTTACTTTTTATTTTCATTTTAATATTGAATGAAATAATATATATAATAATTTATGTAAAAGTTTATTTTATTATTATTATTTTATAACTATTCACCTATTAAATGAATTTTATTTTTACTCATGCTGTAATTTATTTAAAATTGATATATATTCTATTATTTATTTATTTTTTTTCCATTTATTATTATTATTATTATGTTACAACTATTCATTTATTAAATTTGTAATAAAATATATTATTTGACTATTCTCTTATGCTCATCTCCTCTCATAATATAATATTATTATGTTTTAAGTTAATATGTTTTTACACTTGCCTATTCTCATTTCTATATATTATATTTACTATATTTAGCCTGTGAAGCTCATGTCTTAAGGGCATATAGGCTTCGGCCAGTCAAAAATTCTCACAGTTTCACGGTTTTTAATATCATTTTTTGTTAAGCTCATATTCTGCATATTCGTTTCGGCACTCGCTGAACTCATTTCGAATCACAGTGCAGCATTATTGGAAGCATTCGCTGTTGTCTTCTGTGAATAATGTGGGTTATTGCTTTTCTGTAAATATTGTTGCGGCCCCAACTGCTGCCACTTCTTTTGTTTTCTTTTTCTTTTTTTTTTTTTTGTGATTTAAGAAGAAAAAAAATACAATAAAATTTCACTTGTTGTTGTGTGCAATAAATTAATGCGCGAGCACGTTTAAAAAAAATATATATATATAAAAAAAGGGGAATTGTTTTCATTTTGTATTTTATTGTGAAACGGAAGCGAGATCAAAGAACAGCGCTCATGTTAATATATTTCAGTTGAATGAAACTTGTATTCAAATATTTTATTTTAGTGCGCAGTTTCGCACTTTAATACCGCTTGCTCTTCCCCCTGTTCGGCACACGCACTTTTATTGCTCGTCGACGAAGCCGCAAACGCTGTGAAAACTCGTAAAACACGCGTAAGATTCACCTTAAGTGCAGGCCTTGTCCATGTAGCTGCCTGGCTGTCTGAAATGCGATTTCGCTTGCTCAATGCTGCAATTTGTATGCTGAATGCCACACGCAACAAACTGTGGCAAGCCCTGAAAGTCGAACGAAAATGAAACTTTAAAGCGCGCCACTCGCCACTGGCAATTAAAAAACGGTTTCTTATCACATGTCGTACTTCAAGCAAACATGTATTAAAAATCTCTTCCCTTACAATTGCTGTTGATGAGTTTCTTTTTGTGTTTTCCATGTAGGCGGCCCTCTTGAAGGCCGCCATCATCAAGAAATGTAAGCAACAATGGGCACGAGCCACTTGGTTAAGAGTAATTTGTGCGGCAATTAGAGTGCGAGCAGGAAGGAAATACTTTAAAGAGACCTAGGACCCAGACCACACAACGCTGCCTGTTGTGACTCCGCGCTGGCACTGCGAGCGTAATTATGATGCTTTCTTTAAAGTCTATAATAAACACATTTGTTTCTACATTGCTGTACAAAGAGCTCTACATGTTGGCAATAAATATAATGTCTCGCTCGCACATCTACCTATCCCCCGTGGCACTTGAGACGCCATCGTCGTATGATAAGCAATGCTGACGACAAAAGCGACAAGTTGAAAGCAAACATCAGTGCCACAAAACAATGCACTACCAGCAGCAACATTCAATGAGATGTTCAAGCAAAGCACTTACAATAAAAATGTGTCGAGCGAGTCATAGAAGTCGTTTCATGAACATGGACGCACTTAAATGCTCGTCCAGCCAGCACTTGGTTGCCTTGGCTGCATTCAGTGGCTGCCAAATGCTTCCTGCTGATGTTGCTGGAATACCATCAGCATCAGCATCAGCTCCAGCTTCGTGTTGTCGGAATGCCTTTATTGTTGGCATCCGTTCAGTTGTTGTCCACTTGGCGGCGGCGGCGGCTTCCGTCGTATGCCGTTATCGTTACATTTCCTGCCCCAATTGCAATCATATTACAAGCCACATTTAATTTAATTTGTTGCGGAAATCAGAAAGATACTACTCTACATGCCACACACACACACACGCCCCCCCTTTTGATTTGAGCAACCTTTTTGCATCTCAGCTTCTGCAAGTGCTACTGGAACTGCAACTGCAACGCATTCGCACTCTGCGGTCAACTTATGGCATTCGGTCTCTGCTTTAATGTGCCGGAAAAAACATATCTGACTCTGGTAACTGCCAACAGAACGGTCGTTGCTCTGGACACCAAAATCCTTGTCTTTGTTCTTTGCCAACTTGCCCGCATTGCAGCATTCAAACGAAATCGAAAACTCACTCAACTCAACTCAAATTAACTCGGCTCAACTCAGCTCGATTCCCCTATTTGGCGTACTTTGAGTAATTTTTCTCAGCGCATGCGTCAACTTTTGACTCCAATATCTAGCAAACATCTGCTCCACTGATTCGACAAATTTCTATGTTTTTCATAGAATAACTCAAACCTGTTGCTTAAGCCAAAGTCAATTACATTTGGGAATCGTTGCTTATGCTCATGAGAAATATAAAATGTTGTTGAAATATGTTATACAAATTATATTTAATTCAAGGTTATTCTATTTATTGAAGGTCAGTTTGAAATTTAAAGGTAATTTTAGTGATACAATTGTATTTTTTTTTTATATTTAATTCAAGGTTATTCTGTTTATTTAAGGTCAGTTTTAAATTTAAATATAATTTTGGTGATACTATTGTATTAATTTTTTATTTTTTAGGCTAAACTATTATATTTTAGTTGGAGTAATCTAGATTATAACCAAAGGCTCTACCTTAAGACGACTGAACTCGGGAGGTAGCTAAAGAAAGAGAAAGTTATTTAGTTGATAATTAATGCTGATTGGTGCACAAATTGTTAAGATTATTTATTATATTCCTGTATGGAGTATCTCTGCCTATTTATCCATTTTACGCCCATAATTCCCAATTAAAACAAGTAAGAAAGCTCTAGTCGAGACTGCTCGACTACGAAATCCCCTGAACCCGTCTTTTTGCTTACAAAAGAAACACACACACACATACATAGGCACATATAGGCACGCACGCATCAACACGCATGGGCTGCAGTGTGGGCTTCTCATGGAAACTTAATTATTTAATAACTTTTTTTGTGGACGTACGTTCTTCATGAAACTTTTAGATTGTGATTATATCATTACTATGCGTGTATGTGCCGAATCTCAAGTCTCTAGTATTTGAAATACGCATTTTACAAAGGTGAGGGTGAGGGGGTGGATATAGGGGTGGGGGGTGAATTATATCAAAAACCGAAATTCTAGAAAGTATATATGAGTCTACGTTTAAAATTTGGAGACTCTAGCTCAAAAGATGTAGGAGATATAATTTAATAATTGACATTCGATAAGGTTTTTCATCGATAAAAAAATAATCGGACAAGTTATCGAAATTATGTGATAAACTCGATATGCGCGTGCTATATACGGACATTTCAAAAAAAGTTGAGGTCTCTAGCTATTGTATCTTCGGAAATCGACGCGTTCAAACATACGGACAGACGGACGGACGGACAGACGGACAGACGGACAGACGGACGGACAGACAGACGGACAGGGCTAAATCAACTTATCTCGTCGCCCTGATCAAGAATATATATACTTTGTGGGGTCTGCCACGCCTCCTTCTGCCTGTTACATACATTTTAACAAAACCATTATACCCTGATTTCCCATTTTCAATGGGTTCAGGGTATAAATATATCTAATTAACTGCATTAAATAATCAAAATAAATGAAGAACTCATTAATTTCAAAGTTCATGATAAAATAAATATATATTTATTAATTATATTAAAAATGGATTATAGTCAGTATTGCGAAATTTAATCTAATTAACTTTATTAAATAATCAAAATAATTAATTTCTTAACATCAAAGTTCTTGAAAAAATAAATGTATATTTATTAATTTTTATTGAATATGGATTATAGTCGAGTATAGCATAATTTAATCTAATATTTTCATATAATTTACTAAACATTTAATATAGATACGTCCATATACGATATCTAATACCAAAATATTCATGCAAGTCGATGCACTACTTTCAATAAGCATTTCAAATAGTATTCATTCATAAGAGTAACCTTGTTCAAGTCGACTCCTTATCGAAGCTCTTTAAACTGAATTTAACTTGTTATTCGAGTATAGTTTTCAGTAGTAAACAACAGTGAAATCGGCTTAGTAATTCCTTTCAATGGACGAGTTGATGGCGAGTCTTTTGGCCAACTGTTGATCTGCAAAGTGTTTACGATTGTCTTTAGGCGCCTTTCGCTCGACCTGGCTGCCTTGCCTTCCTTGGCCATTGGCCATTGACCACGTGCCCAGCGATGGAAATGAGCCTTTTTGATCCGTCGCCAATTACGTGGGCAACGAACAGCTTACAAAATGCTCGCCAAGGGCCACAAATACGACTTACTAGACGGAATTTTGCGCTTTGTAGCAAACGGCGCCATTATTTCTCGAAAAGCGAAATGAAATGCTCGAGAAAGCCTTTGATAAAGTAGCCAGCCCGAGGGGCAACACAGTCAGCTTGGCTGTCCCTAGCCATTCGTCTGCAATGTCCAAGTAGTTGCCCTTGGCCTTGAGTTGTCTTCAAAAGGTGCCACACCTGGTAACGGGACTGCACAGCAGTACGTCTTTTTGCTTTGATTCAGAGAATTGGCTGCATCTTTGCCATAACTGTCAATGTTATTTCCTATTGAACGCGGCTCAAAGTCGCAGAGCAACTGCAGCTGAGGCCCCACAGACATTTTCATCTGAATAGAGCTTAACATGTCATTTCAATTTAACACCAAATGCGTTTACATTTGCCTCTGGCATTACGCCCAACCGCAGCAGGATAAACGTCAATCATCGGCTGCTAATAATGAATTTCTTTGTTCAGTCAAATGCAATTCTCTTGATTAGTATTTAATTATTTTGTAATTTTATTAGCTGCTTAGCCTATTGATTAGATTAACATCACAGTTTTGACTAATTATTTTATAATAAGCGTGCACAAAAAGCCAATCAGTGGTTGGCCTAAAATATTGAATTTTATTTATTTATATTTATATTTAATTTATTTATAGTATTTAAATTTGTTTCAATAAGATTCTTATTATTATTATGATAGGTCAACAAAATGTTGGCCACATGCTGTATTCCAAAAAGAAAATATAATACTCCTACATTTTTGAGCTCATCGATAATAATCGATAGTTTCTAGTAGTAATCCTATTTAATATATGTGATGCTATTACCATATCTCTTCTAATTCTCACATTTACATGGTATTAATGATTTGATACATAACTTAATGCAATAAGTTAATTACAAACTCTAATTGGATACGCACGTTCCATTTGGCTATTTAAAGGGAGTCAGAAGAAGGTCCCACAAAACAGTTTACTGAAGTCTACAGCCCCGCTATGAAATCGATTCTACTGCTCACATTTTTGGTGGCAATGGCTACGGCAAATAATCGACAAGATCCACCGGACTGCTGCTTTGATGGCTATGGCTGCCCCCACCCATTCTGTCCTAAGCCATAAGGGAAATAATAGAGAATAAATATTGATTGCCGCGATCATTGGAAAATGCAGAAACTGTTTTTCATTATGTTTGGGCTTGAGTAAGCGTGTCCCGGGGGATAATATGAGTTTTAAGCGAAAAGAGAGAAAGAGAAAGGGAGGGAGATAGGGAGAGAGAGAGAGAGAGAGAGAGAGAGAGAGAGAGAGAGAGAGAGATTCAACAGATTGCGGTTATAGCTTATCTTCTCTCTCTTTTCGTTGCACACGTGTTCATTCTCATGCTCTCTCTCTTTTCGTTGCAGACGTGTTCATTCTCATGCAATCAAACGTAAAGCCATTTGGCTTGAAGAGCTGTGAACAAACATTACTGCAACTGGGAAACATTTGATTTATAAAATCTTAGTCAAGTAAAGACTATTCTTTAATATGATTATCTTATGTGTTTAAGAATTTACTGACTCTTAAATAATTAAGAAAAAATATGCTTAAAAATGTATTTTCTTTTGTATATAAACTTCTTTATTGCGAGTAATAATTATTAAAAAATATATGCATTCATAACAAAATAAATACGCTCTGGTCATTTCTTGTTCAATTTAAAATTAAAGTTGACACACAAAGCGAATGCCAGCACGATTGTTGTTATTGTGATTGTTGTTGTTGTTGTTGTTGTTTTTTCTTAAACAGCCCGCGGCTGTTTTCATCACTCTGACAGTAGTCGCAAAATTTCCAGCACAATTTTTTTATCAAATAAAAAGGGAAAGAAAAATAAATTAAGATATATTTTGAAAAAAATGTTTTGCCATAAGTGTGGATATGGCTGGGCACGTGCAAGGCATTGACACGCCTCTGGGCAAATGACGCCACTCAGTTGGCTGCCACGCCTCCACATCAGCGCCTCTGCTCCATGTACTACAATCATTTACGCCATTTTGTGAACGTAATGAAGCGTACGGCAGAGCCTAGCGGAAATGCATTGCAAAAAAAAAATGCAGAAATAAAGAAAAAAAAAGTAAAATAAATAAAACAAGCTGCTACAATGGGAAAAACTGGTTGGTTGTGAATAAAACATTAATTGAATTTTTCTCATTTAATCATTTATATAATTGGGCCTCTGTCTCTGCTTCAACGCTTATTGCAATTGCATATGATTAAACGTCCGTCCGGCCAGCGTTCAGGCATCGCTGTTGGGCGAGTTGCGGCATTTACGAAAGTTAATTTCGTAACGCTTCAAACATTATTCATTCTTCATAATTTAATTCATCAGCGTGAAAATGTGCAAGCGCAAAGTTTTCGCTGGGAAAAGGCCTGAAGTCTACGGAATGGGTTTCGCTTATTTAATATGCATTAACAAAAGTTACGTAACTGCGATACCCTGGCACAATTGCCGAGAGGGGTGTTTCGATGAGGCTGTAAACGGAAAATCAGTCTTATCCTTGTGTTGTTCTATGTATAAGATTTAAGATATTTCATATCTAAACTCTTTTTCTATAAAAGCCTTCTAGACTACTTCTTGACTATGCATATTATTATTATTATTATATGTAACATATTCGTATTGCCTTTAACATATCTTGAATAGCCACTTGGAATGTGAGTTACAGCAGAGTACTCGAGTGACAGCTGCATTGCACCTGACGCTACCCATTGGACTTTTCAGAGTCAGAGCTCTGTCTGCTGGATACGCCTACACAGAAGCGCAACGTAATTGCAAGGGCACTGAGCAAAAAAAAGGCGTTGCTCCTAGTCCTTTGTTTATTTTCTGCAATGGTTTTTCTCCTTTGCTTTCTTGACTTTTTCAGTTTTGCTTTAAGCTTTGTTCTTTCTGGCTGTTGATCGTCGTGTGCAGGCTGCAATATGTACAGCAAAATAGCAATACACCTATCAACACACATACTCCCTTAGAAACACACACACGAGCGCCGCCATTTAATGGCACTGTCTGTCAGTCGCGCATTGAACAACATCAATCATACGCAGCGTGGTGCGGCATTCATATAACGCCTCAAGGCACAGAATAACTTGAAGTGCGCTGCTCGAGCTGCTGCTGCTGCTGTGTTTGCTCATGCTGCAGATACTGACTGCTCTGACTTTACAGCTGGCACCTTTGACAGTCTGCTGGAATTGGGATTGGTATGGGGATGGGAAGTGAGCTCTTTCGGGGTGTGTCTGCTGTCCATTTGCTTGGCTGTCACTCGTCGCTTCTGCTGCCGCACCGTGCTGCAGTGTGATTAATGAACCAAAAATTGACCTTGATTTCAATGAATACCACACCCAAGTCTGCTGTCAGTGCACAGCCATTCCATACCGAATATATAAATATATATTTACTTTATACAGTTCCAATCAGCACACTTATTAATTAATTAATTATGATTATGCCACGCCCTCTGCACGGTTCGAACAAAGCAGGAAAACCTTACTTTTTACTTTGTGAGTTTGATATTTGTGGGGAATACGCTGTTGGGCCATCAAGTGGGGCATATACGTGAATTACTGGATGGAATATACATATGTATAATTAATGCATGCATAAAATATGGGTGAAATATTATAGATAATACATGTTATTGTTAATAAAAACGAAAATACAATATATATAGAGTTTTTTTTTTTTTTTTAATAAAGTATTTTTTAGTATATGTAGCATCTATATGTATGTGTGTGTATATATATTTTATTATTATTATTAAATTTTGTTGTTCTCAACTGTAGCGTTATAAACAAAACAGAAACTAATACCAAGTAAGCTTCATAAAAAGTGGTTTTATTACATAAATGAAGATTTAAATTAAATAAATGAAGATATTTAAAAAAAAAAAACTGTATATTCATATATACACACATATCTTAATAAAGATTATTAAATATTTAAATGAATAATTTAAATATACAAATTATTAGTTACAATATTTTTTTTAGCTATTTATTAAAGTATTTAATATACATATTATTTATATTATAATAAACATAAATACGAATAAACAAATTTAATGTAAAATAGAAATAAAAAAAAAAAAAAAATAAATAAAAAACATAATATGCTTTTGTCGCTCTGGCTTAGCAAAAAAATTGTTATTGAGAATTATTTTTGGGTAACAATAAGTAAATAAATAATAAATATATATTAAAATGCCTGAAGGCCTTTGTCGCTCTGGCTTAACAAAAAAATTGTTATTTATGTAGAATTAATTCTTGGTAACAATCAATAAATAATAAATATATTAAAATTTGTATTAGTTTCGGTAAAGTTAATACATTTATATAAAACAAATTTAATGTATAATATTAAAAAAATAAAGATATTAAAATTTGTATTAATTTCGCTATATTTACTATATTTTCAAATTTTTATTTAAATAAATAAAAAATAGTATATACTAATTATAAATTATAAAAAGCAAAAACGAATAAACAAATGTAATGTAAAATATTAAAAAAAAAAAATGTGTATATATTTAAATTTGTAAAAATTTTGATAAGTTCATTAAGAGGGATGCAAAATTTATAACAAAATTATTAAAATAAAAATAATAAATATTATATACTAATTATTTTTATTATTATTTTTTTTTTTATATTTTTATATTTATTATTAAATGTTGTTTTACTTTTTTAAATTTTGTATTTTTAATTTATTTATTTTTATTTTTTTATTTATTTATTTTTTGTTTTGTTTAGTTATTTACACTTCAGCCAATTGCGTAAAGTCTAAACGTCTCGGCCAACTTCTTCTGTTGATGTTGTTGATAAAACGTAGTTTTCGTTTCGTTTTCGTTTAGATTTCGTTTGGTTCGCTTCGAGTGCCACGCAATCAAATTCATCAAGTTAATAAGTCCAAATAGGCCCCATTTTGTGATGAGGGTAGTATTTGTTCGGCTAACCAGCAAAAGTGACCGTAAACTGATATCCATCAGCCGAGCATAGTTTTCGGTTGCGTAGGCATTTCTAATTATAGCTGCGTGCAATTTCTAATTGCTTACGGCAAACAGCAGCAGCAGAAGCAGCAGCAGCAGCAACAAGGGCCACGGCAGCAAAATAAATAGCCACATTGTCACAATTCGGACACGTACACGCCAAGTGCGGGTCAGCGTGGTGCTCCAGCTCGACCCACGGCTGTGTGGGCGTGGGCGTGGACGCTGTTTGTGCAGCGCACACAAATTATGCTCAAAATAATCAACAAGCAGCCGGCTGAGTTTATCTAAGCCGAAACGTGTATACACTAGCTAACCCTTTATATTACTCTTTCATTTCATATTGTTTATGTTTTATATATATTTTGTATGTAAATTTTCAACTGCAAGTGCTTAAGCTTCAAGTCGTGTCATTAGACAAATATTTCTTATAGAGTATATATATTTCATCTGTTTATTTCTATAGTCTGCTTAGACTACTTCTATATATATGTATATCATATATGTATATATTTCGTTTGTATTTATTTTATATATATGTATAGCATACTTTTTGGGGCAGACCCTAGCTGCGCATTTTGTCCGGAATATGTTTTATTTTCTGGGCACTGTTTGCTTTAGACTTTGCTCGCTTTTGTCTTGGTCTTTGGCTGTTCCGCTGCTAGGATTCGACTCTTCTTTGGCTGTAATTAGAAAATCTGAACGGCTCCATTAATAACGTGTCAGTTTTGAGCATGGCAATCGGCCACGCGCATCGGCTGATTTATGTGAGTCTGAATGGCCGTAAGACGCATTTAATGTCCCGCCATTTGATTAGTCAATATCGGGGGAAATGGCAGCGGCTTTTGCCACTTCCTGGCAGACGACAGACGACAGATGGAGAATGGAGCGTGGAGCATGGTGAATGATGATGGCAGATGGCACTCGACTTGGAGCGACCCTTTCACTTCGCATCTCGACTACTAATTGAGTAATTTATGCGTATTTGTCGCTGCGTTTCCGTTAGCCCAGCACCAAATCGCACGGAACTTCTACGGATTTGCCGCCTCTGCCTCCCCCAAAGTCGCTTGAGCCTTGCGGCGCATTATCTAAGCTGACGCCGCCGCTGACAATCTCGGCAGTCAGCTCGTTTTTCTGCCTGGTCTTATGTGAGTGAGTCTGTCGCTTTGTTGTCCGGGCGAATTCACAAGACGTGACAGCCAGCTCCGGGAATTTTTGGTGTAGTTGGCATTGTCTCGGCTCGGTCTACGGCTGCTGTTACCTGGATTGAAAAGCTAAAAGGCGCACGCCACGTTTTCCGGCTGCCGCCAACGCGCTAAATTAATTTGACATTTCTGGCATTGTTGCGGCATTATCCTAGCCATCCTGATTTATGCCAAAAGAGTTGACACACTCCTGCTTGCCACAATGCCAACTCCAATCGTATTTTGGTTTATTAGCGGTTGCCTCTGCATAAATTAGATTCACATCGCGGCTCAGCTAATAACATTCTTATGTCATCTACAGAGGAACTTGGACCATATGAGCTGGTTCTCTGGCAGCATATGAATCATCAGTTAGGGTCTGGTGGCAGTGTCTATAACAGAAAGAAAGAGGCGTGGCAGACCTCATCAAGTCCTCATATCCTTGGATAAGGCGACAAGTTGTGTCGAGCTTACGAGTTAATAAATAATAATCGTCGTTTTTTGACTACTTTGCAGCGTCTCTTCTGATATTGAATTTTCAATTTATTCATTTTCATGGGATAATTGATTTGTTACATTCAATAAAATACGTTACAGAACATTACTAAACGTAATATACCAGCTAAAAATTCTAATTAGATACGCTTTCCATCTGGTTATTTAAAGGGAGTCAGTCACTAAGGTGCAACAAAACAGTTTACTGAAGACTACAGCCCCGTTATGAAGTGGATTCTACAGCTGACATTCTTGATGGCCATCGCTACGGCAATGAGTTTGCCTTCCGACAGAGACAACGAACGTTTTGTGAGACCAGAATGCTGCGATTCCGGGTGCTATCTTGCTGCATGCTTGTGGAAATAATGATTTCTTCAAAAGAGTCAAATATAAATTTTGCTTGCCGTGCTCAGTCGCAAATGTATCCAGTGTCTTTTATTACATAGATATTCTCGAAAAGTTGAATGGATTACATTTATAGATTAACAGTTTTCCACTCATTTGTATAGCTCTTTGCGCTTTTAAAATTGTTGCAAGCGGTGCCAGTCTGATGGAAAATTTTCAGTCTCTTCAGCAGTAAATAATAATGTTATTAACTGGTTCTTACTCCCGGCACATTTCAATAGACATTGGTTTATTAACACTAAGTAAGTGATACGACTCGTCTCTGTTGACATTGTATTTTCAATTTATGCATTGTCAGGGATTAAATATTTACTTACATATATAAAATAAAATTTGACATTGGATATCTTCAAACTAAGATAGCTAATCAAATACGTTACAGATCGTGACATAATCAAATGAAATACGTTACAGACGTTACTAGACGTAATATGTCAACTTGAAATTGAAATTAGATACGCTTTCCATCAGGTTATTTAAAGGGAG
Source organism: Drosophila aldrichi (assembly GCA_035045965.1). NCBI lineage: Eukaryota > Metazoa > Arthropoda > Insecta > Diptera > Drosophilidae > Drosophila > Drosophila aldrichi. Next base: position 110,820 of record JAWNOM010000248.1, on the reverse strand, counting down.
TCAGACTAAGGTGCAACAAAACAGTTTACTGAAGACTACGGCCCCATTATGAAGTGGATTCTACAGCTAACATTCTTGATGGCCATCGCTACGGCAATGAGTTTGCCTTCCGACAGCGACAACGACCGGCATGTGAGACCAGAATGCTGCGATTACGGTTGCTTTCTTGTTGAATGCCTGTATAAATTATAATTTCTTGAAAAGAGTCAATTATAAATTTTGATCGCCGTGCTCATTCGCAAATGTATCCAATGTCTTTTATTACATAGATATTCTCGAAGAGTTGAATGGATTCAATTTATAGTTTAACAGTTTTCCACTCATTTGTATAGCTCTTTGCGCTTTTACAATTGTTGCAAGCGGTGCCAGTCTGATGGAAAATTTTCAGTCTCTTCAGCAGTAAATAATAATGTTATTAACTGGTTAAGAACCAGGGGAGTAAGCTCCCGGCACATTTCAATAGACATTGGTTTATTAACACTTCTTTATGTAAGTGACAAGACTCGTTTCTGGTGACATTGAATTTTCAATTTATGCATTTTCATGGAATAGATATTTCCTTATTTAATTTGAAATTGGACATTTGACAAATACGTTACAGAACGTTACTTAACGAAATATAACAATTACAGACTCTAATTAGATACGCCTTCCATCTGGTTATTTAAAGGGTGTCAGACTAAGGTGCAACAAAACAGTTTACTGAAGACTACGGCCCCGTTATGAAGTGGATTCTACTGCTCACATTTTTGATGGCAATCACGGCGGCAATGAGTTTGCCTTCCGACAACGGGACCAAAAGTTTTTGGAAACCGGAATGCTGTGCTCGCGGTTGCCTGCTTCCACAGTGTCTATGGGGGTAAAAAATATGATTTTTTAAAGAGTCAAATATACATTTTTCATTGCATCAATAAATTGTGAAATTTATCTAATATCTTTTATAACGCAGATATTCTAAAAAAGTTGAATGGATTTCATTGATAGTTTAACATTAACTTATTATTATTATCTCTTCTCTCTTATTTTCAATTTTTTTTATTTATCTATTTTATGTCAATTCCTGTGCAAACTTTTATACGTAGTCATTTTATATCATTAGCCAGTCCTTTTTCGAGTTTATTTTCCTCTTCTGTTCTTTTTTTTTTGTTTTTGGTTTTTTTTTTTTTTTTTGTTAGGTGCAAAACAAAGCTGGGCACGGGACTCGGACATTGCCCAGATTCAGTGATGCGCGGCGCGGCTTTATGCTTTGTTATGCATTCAAGTGATTTTTTAGTTGCTGTTTGGGTATCGGAGCGAGCAGATAGAAAAAAGTACTTTGTTGCAGCCATGCTCGCCTCGTCAAGTGATAAGGGTATATTGGTTACGTGTCGTGTTCCTCTAGCTGTTACTTGATTTATATGACGAGACTTTGTCTGCGCCACAAAAATGATTTATTGCCGGAAAATGGGCTCAAGCTTATAAACGAGCATCTGTGAATGAAGAAAACTCAAAGGCGTTATCTATTTTGATATATTTCCGAGCAGTAGGAATAAATTGAGTAATCAATAAGCCAACTAAGTGTTAAGGCTGTGTAGTATTTAATTTAAGGAAAACCAACGAAACTGCTGCTAAAAGCTTTAGCTTTTAGTTTTATTTTATTTTACTTTATTTTAATTTTTTTTTTTTTTTTTCTACACGTGGCTAAAAGTTTCAAACTTTGCCAAAATTCAGTTAGGATTTGGCCATTTCCTGTGTCGTGCAACTCTAACAAATCTCATTGCATGCTGGACATGCTCTCTCTCTCTCTCTCTCTCATACCTATATATTCTGTCTCTCTCTCTATATATACTTATATAGCACATATTTACCTTGTGCATCTGTAAGTAATTTCCTGTCCCATACACTTTGTGCTGTTCAATTTGTATTGTCATTGCCAGCGCTCGCCCCTCTTTGCTTTTTTGCCACATCAGCAATTGAGTTTTTATTTTCACTGTATTTATTTATTAACTTTTTTAGTTACGGCCAAAATGTGTGCACATTGTTGTAAGAATGTAGCTTAAAGCGTCATACAAAAACAAGTTTATTGGCCAAGCGATACGAATTAAAGAGCTCGCTCGATGGAGCAAAAACCTTTTTTCGTTGCTGTTTTTGAAAAGTATTTAAAAAGTATATATCGAGTTTATTTCAAAACATCGATAACCATCCTGGTTGCTGTTTATCGATTAATAACTTTATCAGAAATCAACCGAAAAGAATTATAGTCAGCGTCTTCAAATATTATATATAAATTTTATGAAATTTCGCTTTTGCTATAATCTTGTAAGTATTTCTTCCAAGTGTTTTCGCAAAGTGCTCTAGGTATTTCTTCTAAGTGTTTTCGCAAAGTACTCAACTCTAGGTATTTCTTCAAAGTGTTTTTCTTCTATGTTTTTTTCTTCTAAGTATTTGCTCTAAGTATTTGCTCTAAATATTTGCTCTAAATATTTGCACTAAGTATTTATTTAAATATTTACCTAAATATTCCTCCAAGTATATTCTCCAATTATATCCTCCAAAAATATCCTCCAAGTCCTTGTTGCTCAGCTGACCGATCACACACTTCACTTCACTGTAACGCACTGTTCTGTTGACCCCCAGCAGTTCTCGACGACTGAAGAAATGCTGCAGCTGTTGCCCTTTATATAGGGCGACTTTCACTTGCGCTCAGATGCTCAGCCCATTGCCAGGTAGACATCGTTGCAGTCGAGCATAAAATTACCAATGGGCGCACTCTCTGCTGCTTTAAGCTCTTCAGCTTCGTTCTACTCGCATATAAATACCAAATGAACGCTGCTGCACACATACAAACAACTGAAATGATCTACTGTAGTTCTTTAGCGTACATTGCTAGGTAGAAAGACTGGGAGACATAGAGAGGCAGATGTACAAACAGACATGCGAACAGACATGCGAACAGACATATGAACACATATGCAAACAGAAAAGCATATTTAAATCAGATTATCTTATTTAGCTGCTCAAGAATATATATGCTTGATAATGCAAAAGTGCTGATATGCTAAATAGCTTCTCTACATTAATAAAAATATTTATTTATATGACACAGACAGACAGACTTCAGTTTCTTCTTCTTTTAATCACACGAATAGTTCTCAATCGAAGACCAAAACGAAATAAACGAAGACTCTTGCTCAGAGCGAGAGGGAGGGGGAATGTTTCTGGCCGAATGTTCTCATGAGCAGTGCTGCTATTTTTTCCAAAGCATAAAAATCTGGACATAGCTGGAGAGGTAACCAAAAAAACTGAATTATGAATGTGACTTATTATTAAAAGTGTTATGTAAAGTATGCATATATTTTGCATTATACAAAAACATTTCTGGCGGGGAAAGAACTGAAAAGGTATTTTTAGATAAAAGAATGTTGATTTGACAGAATAGTGTTCCATTTAGGTGTGAATCTTATATGCAAAACTTCTATCTCTGTCGATGACTGCATCAGTTGAGCGCAGCAGAAAACAGAAAGAGTTGTCTCTCATACAGATTTCTGCAGCTATGTATATAGCTTAGCTCAATCGAGCCTAGATTATCAAAGTTGTGCTCTGCATATGCAAAACTAACAAAAATGTTATTCTAAGTCACATTCTCTTGTTTTGTTTTTGTGGGCACGAGTCAAACGTTTTGCAACCTTGGAAAAGCACTCGGTATTTAGAGTAGGCAAAATTACGACCATTTTCAAATCTCGTACTCTTCGTGGTTATGTGTGCTAATTACGGCTAAAAGTTAAGCGGATGCGTGTGTTGGCATTTCGCTGCGGTTGCAAATGTCGAATAAAGAGTTTTGGCCGATTTACGAGAAAGTAATTAGCTCGTGGTTAGCCATGGCAGTGGGCTAAGTCTGTGCGAGTTTTAAAAATATCTTTGAAATTGTTTTTCAATGTTGCCATAACAACAACAGCAACAACAACAACAACAACTCGACAGCTCAGTTGGCAAAGAGATGAGCTCGCAGCCACAACTGGTCACTAAAAAGTAATTTTCAATGTGCATCGAAACTCAATCAATCATTCAAAATGCATAACACACACAGACACACACCCACACAGACACACCCATGTGGGCAGAGTGTGCTGTGAGTGGAGCAGAAAATTGAAAAATAAAACATGGCAAAGGGTTTCGCTTTTGCCATATGATTGGGTGCGGCACATTACGTCATAGCTGGGACAGTTGTCAGGCCGTCGACAGGTAGACCGACGAGCAAATAATGAAGCATCAGGCAACACGTGTGCACTGCACGACGTGTTCAGGTGCAGGGGGGAACATAGTAGTAGTAGTCAAGTTCACTGGAGCTTGCACTTTCTACTTTAAAAACTCTTCAGTTATTCATAAAAAAACGGTTTAATTGGAATTTGTTCTTCCTTCTTCTCCTTTCATTACAACTATAAGACAGCTAAATAGACAGAGCGAGAGAGAGACAGAGAGAGAAAAAGAGAGGAGGAGAGTTAGAATGTTATACATTTCAGGGTTACTCTTACTTTTCACGGATCATTGTCTTTATTCTTCGTCTCCTTTTATTATGACTGTGAGAGACGGAGATTGATGTTGAGAGAGAGAGAGAGGGAGAGACAGAGAGAGAGAGAGAGAGGGAGAGAGAGACATAGAGAGAGATAAAGAAAGAGAGATACAAAATGATAAAAAATGAGAGATACAAATGACAATAAACCATCTCCTGCTTCCTCTTACTTTAGACGGATCACTATCTTCCTTTTTCAACTCTTATCATTAAAAAAGATAGAGATAGATAGAGAGAGAGAGAGAGAGAGAGAGAGAGTGAGAAAGTAAAAGATCAATAAAAATATCTCATTTTTATTGATCTTTCGATAATGCCTACTTTATCTTTTTTCTTCTTCTATCATTATAGCTGTAAGAGAAAGATGGAGAGAGTTCCAGAATGATATATATTGAGAAATCGAACCATCATATGAACTACTTTTATATTACACGATGCTCACATAACCGCAATGTACAATTCTTATAACTAATTCTTATAAGCAATATTTAAACTTCTATAAACAACTAATTGAATTACAGAAAGGTCCATAAACTACTATCCATAAATAAAAGTCGATTTATTTATTTTCGTATAGAATATTTATGTGAAAACGGGGACATTTCGCAGAACCCATGCAAATCAAAGCGCTAAGTGGGCCAATGCCCGTGGCAGCAAAGGATCAAATATTTGTTGGTAATTTGAATTCTTTTTAAGCTGCTTGAGCAACTCGCATGTTCCAGACACTTGCACAGCCCCATTTCAATTTAAAGCCATAAATCCACAACACATGCCAAGCTGAAGGCGCTAGGCGCTAGGCGCAAGCAGCAAATGTAAACAGCAAACAACAAACAAATCCAAAAACTACTTTTGGCAACTTGACACGCTCCGAGTAAAGACCCTTCAGAAATTTACATAAAAGCTCCACCTCCCCCCTCTCTCTCTCTTTCCCTGACTCTCCCTCTCTCTGTCTAAGAGGGCAAGATAAGTGTGCTGAGCCAACTGGGCTGTCGCCCCCGAAAATCTGGCTAATTTTCTATGGCCCGGAATGCCTAATGAAGTCCTCGAATTGTCACCGGCAGATGTTTTGGGTCAGGCTGTGATAAAAACTTGGCTAGCTAGCAAATTATACCAAGGTCTGTCAAATTTATGGAGAAATAAAATTAATAATTGAAGATTGAATTGGAAAACATTTATGCAGATAGCTGGCATACTCGAAATATTTGTAGCTATAAATTAAATTATTTAATAAATTAGGCAAATCAAAAGAGAAGAAGGCTCAATTAAAGCTGATTTTCAATGTTAATGCCAAATCTCATTAACAAGAATTGCTCCTCCCCGCACCACACAATGTTATGTTATTAACAGCATTCTGTTAATAACATAACCCAGTTCTCCTACTGGTTCGCTGTACTTAGCGCCGAGCTGAGTACTTCGTCTCAAAAACTCTCGTCACTTGCCTATCCTGGCATACATATATATTTTGCCACTTTTTATACGAGCGACACAGCTCTCATCTATCAATAAAGATTAGGAAATATACAACCTGATCTTTGTATTTATTTAAGACGCCACCACTCCAACATTTGGTCCTTCGAGCCGGATATTCATCCACCTTCACACCAGCATTCCATCGGCCGTCGAGATAAGTACCCCATTCTTGTCTAGAGTAGTACATACATATATACATATATGCATAAATACACTGGCACCTCTTATCCGCCTTCCCTTGTATATACATATGTACTAATTTAGCAATCTTTCAACTACATGCCTATATGTATATATTCTTATATATATAGATATGTAGTAAGCTGTGTTTAAGTCCGATTAATATTTATTAACACGAAAAGAACAATATCCTTTGTTGATCGTTTAATAAATTTATTTACATATTCTGCCTTTTCACACATCCGCACATACTCATACTTATAACTAGTCGCCGGCTGCAGAGTGACATATGTACATATATATATACATATATACATGCTCCTCACTCGATCTATTAAATCAAAAACAATATCCGTTTTTATTTTCAATTTAATATCCAATCCTCCAAGCATAATTATTTCTACTTGTTTTATTTATCTATTTGCTAATTGTGTGTCCGCTTTCTTCTGTTTGTACGAACATACGCTCATACATACATACATTCATGTATGCACATATGAGCATCTTGAAACTTCTTCATATTTCACTCGCGTACAAACAGCCCAGCAACACAATTAACATATAAATTCACAATAGCAACTTCCACATACATATACACTACACATTTACTAAACAATAATCTTCAATTGTTAAATTGGTTGTTTTGTGTTGTGTCCAAGCAGCTGAGATCGTCACTAGTATCGATAACATTTTCAATAGCTATCAGCGGCCGCCACAATTTCGTAACGATAGTTGTGTCACGATCAGTATTTATCGTATTTCAAAGAGACATTGTAAAGCAAATTTAATTATTAAATTTATCCTAATTAAAATAATTAATTACAAAGTCGAATTTCAAATTAAGAATTTGATTATTTAATTTATCCTAATTAAATAAATTAAATTTTTTGCCTTTTCTTCTTCTTTGTTTTCGCTTTACTTGCTTAACAAGGCAATAATTCTTTTCTAATTTGCTCTACGTTCAGTTGACAACATTCTTGCTCTTGTCAACTGAATTACTTTGTTCTTTGAGTTAATTTCTGCCTCCATATCAGAAATTTCCAGCAGCTAACTTCTAGTTAGCATCCATGTCTGATCGTTCGGGTAGAGCGCAACTTAGTGTACCAGCTTCGCGTCTGATCAAGCGCAGTGCCTCTGCATCACCCATTCCGTCCGGGAAACCGCAGACAAGCAGCACTTTCAAGCGTAGTCCGGTCGTCACCCGATCCAGTCCAAAGCCCGCAAGTCCGTCTAAAATGTCGTTGTCTGACTTCATCTCGGCTGCGGATAGGCTCATCAAGTTTGAGTCGCGCATTGACGGTCCCGGAGACTCTAACGCCACCCAGGCGGCTCAGCTCCGAGCATTCGAGATCCGCCGAGATCGGGTTAAGGCATTGTGGGATGATGTTGAGCAGCAATATAAGATCTGTGCCAGAGCATTGAGCCAAGGGGCGAGCAGTGGCGAAGTTGAAGCCATGGAGGCCAAATTCGACAACTGCTACGCTGTCTACGAGCGGTGTACGACCCACCTGAGTGTACAGATCGATGCACTTTCCGCATCGAGTACACCGCCCGCTCCTATGTCCGCTCCTTTCGCCTCATCTGAAGGCTGTCGCCTTCCACCCGTTGATATGGAAGTGTTCCACGGCGACTACTTGCGCTGGCCAACATTCCGCGATCTTTTTACTGCGATCTACATCAAAAATCCGTGTTTAACTCCGGTGGAAAAGCTATTCCACCTTAATTCGAAAAACAGCAGGCGATGCAAACGCACTAGTCGCAGAGTATCCTCTCACAAACGACGGCTTTGCATCGGCTTGGGTCTCTTTGTGTGATCGGTTCGAGAATAAGCGGCTGTTAGTCAACAGCCAGCTTAGAACTCTTCTCAACCTTTCCAAGATCACCAAGGAATCAGGCTCCGCTCTCAGAGAGTTGCATGGCACCATTCATAGATGCGTCACTGCAATCGAGCATGCTCAAATCTCTACGGAGAATTGGGACTGTATCCTTGTGTTCGTGTGCACATCCAACTTGCCAGATCACACTCGATCTCTCTGGGAGCATTCATTGACACGAAAAACCGAAATCCCAGCCTGGCAGGACGTTAGTCACTTCCTTAGCGAGCGCGCTCGTGCTCTTGAGGCTATGGAAGGTGACCGTTCTGTTCCAAAAGTTCCAAACTCAACTCCGAGATCTGCGAACCCTGCCTTTCCGAAACGACTGAACTCGTTCAGAACGCAAGTGGACACAATCGGCACAAGGTGCGATCTGTGTTCAAGAGAGAATCATCCAATCCGATTCTGCCCTCAGTTTCTCCAACTATCCATTCATGAACGAGAGAGTTACATAAAATCAAGGAAGCTTTGCCTAAACTGTTTCGCTAAAGGTCACCAGTTACGAGAGTGTACCAGTACTCACAACTGTTTCACGTGCAATGGTCGACATAACACCCTACTCCATAGGGACAATACTCTTCGGACCGCTGCTGCCTCCGCAACAGCTATAGCTCCGACTCGTACTCCAGTTATGTCCAACGTCCAAACGTATCTGGCTGCCAACACGCGAGGTGTCCTCCTCGGCACGGCGGTGATTAATATATGCCATTTCGGCGCAACCTATCCCGCCCGTGCTTTAGTCGACTCAGGGTCCGAAGCGACTTTCATTTCTGAGCGACTATTCCACAATATCAAGTTGCCCTTCAAATCCGTGCATACTCAGGTATCCGGCCTGAATCAAGCAGTGACCGCTGAGGCACACAAACTATGCAACTTTGATATTGGTTCTCCGTTGAAGCCGAGACTGCGAATCAAAGCTTCTGCTCTCGTCGTTCCAAACCTGGCTGGTAACGTCCCTTCGTCCCCAGTTCCGCAACTCTTGTTAAACAAACTTCCGAAAGTTCAGCTAGCTGACCCCGAGTTTTACAAGAGTGCGGAAATTGATGTCCTGATAGGCGCGGATATCCTTCCGACTATCATTCAGGGAGGTTATCACCCTAATATTTGTGGGCCTCTTATAGGTCTGGAGACTATTTTCGGTTGGGTACTGACAGGCCCACTTTCACAGGCGATACCAGGAACGGTCTCCTCCTTCACAACTCAGGTTTCTGTTTCGGAAGAGGCGAAACTTGAGTCTCTGCCTACCATATCATCTGACGAAGCTCTTCCATTCCGAGCTCCCGACAGCACCACTCCGAAAGTGAGGGTCGGTTTCACTGCTCTCCGTCCAGCACTGAATGACAGCCTGAATAATATTCTTCGTTCAGGCCCATTATTCCAACCCGATCCCCGTCTTCCTTGTGCTGTCAAACTAACCTCCATGTTGTGTTCTAATGAGCAAGCAATTCAACCTCCAACTCATCCGATCTTCCAGATAGAGACGCCGTCATCCAAAAGCAGCAAACCACGCGGTACCAATTCCTTCCAGTGCCGCGTATGCCCAGGAGCCCACGGACTCCGGAATTGCCAGCGTTTTCTGGGCCTTTCAGAGGAGAAACGGATGAGTGCGGTACTTATACATAAGTACTGCATGAACTGCTTGGCTCACGAGCACTCCGGGCAATCCTGCCGCAACAAGGGACGTTGCAAAAAGTGTGGCCAGGATCACCACACGCTCCTGCATCTCCAGGGATCAGCACGTCACTCCGCCTCGACTCTCAAAAAGGCGCTCACAACTCCCGCTGACGGCTTTGATCCGCACACCAAAGGGTCTCCAGCTTCCAACGCGACGTCCTAATTTGCAATCCTTGCAAGGGGGGGAGTATGTTAATGCCAAATCTCATTAACAAGAATTGCTCCTCCCGCACCACACAATGTTATGTTATTAACAGCATTCTGTTAATAACATAACCCAGTTCTCCTACTGGTTCGCTGTACTTAGCGCCGAGCTGAGTACTTCGTCTCAAAAACTCTCGTCACTTGCCTATCCTGGCATACATATATATTTTGCCACTTTTTATACGAGCGACACAGCTCTCATCTATCAATAAAGATTAGGAAATATACAACCTGATCTTTGTATTTATTTAAGACGCCACCACTCCAACATTCAATTATGTGGGATGTAATTATTAAACCCACCAATTCTATAGAGAATATATACTAAATTTCCTCTAACACATATCCCCAGCTAATCCATTCCCTTTGTGCGGCAACTATGAAATTGGAATAAATATATTTATTCAAATGAAATTATGCCTAGCTGATGATAGGCACAGCTGCCCAAAATGTAAGGGGAGAAGCAGAGTCAAGTTTTTGCTGATTGAGTTAGCAGGAGCGGCCGCCCGCAGTGCAGTAAAGTCCATGTGTGCCCATCGATATTGAATTAAAGCGATAACAAATTGTAATTACTGGGCGTGGGTTGGAGAGATTGGAGCTAATGGAGTTTCGCCCGGCGCTGCACAGCGCTGTGGCAGCATAAATAAACAAATTGACATAAATTAGTTGAGATTGAAAAAATTGCGGCCACTAGTGCGCTGCTGGATGAGCTCCAGCGTGTGGGCTCCAATTGCCCCTGGCCTGCTTCTCCTCAGCTATAAATGTCGTTTTTATGGCTGGCCACGTGTAAATCTTGCGAGGCCGCTGAGCCATGCGGAGCCATTCGCTGGCCTCCGTGTGTGGCATAAATTAAGCGCTAAATAAGGTCAAGAAATAAATTTCACTCTGATTGGCCCCAGAGACTGCCAGATAATCAACAAGTTGCCGGTAGTTAATAAAAATCACTCAAATTGCTCAGATTACCTGAAGTACTCAACTCAACTCGAGCAATACCATCTGAACTGAGGAATTTAAACTCCGCATTATGGATTCGAGTTGTGAATTGAAAGCATTGACGTGGTTTCGCTTTCCAATTCAAGCAGTGTAGGGATTGGCGAACTACTAATGTCATCAGGCGCGTATACAGGGGGGGGGGGTTTCGGGGGTTCAAACCTGACTGCTACAAGACTCGATGTAAGGAACATCTATGTCAAAGACATCTTTGAAACTGCTGGAATTATTTATCTTATTTGCTCGCTAAATAGACGTCCTAGCCTTATAATTGACTATGAATGTGTGCTCAATTCTTCCAATGAATGTTGCAAAAATAAAACTTGAAACTTGAGTTAAGGCAGCTGCCTGACTAAAGCTGACTGCTACAAGACTCGATGTAAGGAACATCTATGCCAAAGACATCTTTGAAACTGCTGGAAGTATTTATCTTATTTGCTCGCTAAATAGACGTCCTAGCCTTATAATTGACTATGAATGTGTGCTCAATTCTTCCATTGAATGTTGCAAAAATAAAACTTGAAACTTGAGTTAAGGCAGCTGCCTGACAAAAGCTGACTGCTACAAGACTCGATGTAAGGAACATCTATGCTAAGGACATCTTTGAAACTGCTGGAAGTATTTATCTTATTTGCTCGCTAAATAGACGTCCTAGCCTTATAATTGACTATGAATGTGTGCTCAATTCTTCCAATGAATGTTGCAAAAATAAAACTTGAAACTTGAGTTAAGGCAGCTGCCTGACAAAAGCTGACTGCTACAAGACTCGATGTAAGGAACATCTATGCCAAAGACATCTTTGAAACTGCTGGAAGTATTTATCTTATTTGCTCGCTAAATAGACGTCCTAGCCTTATAATTGACTATGAATGTGTGCTCAATTCTTCCAATGAATGTTGCAAAAATGAAACTTGAAACTTGAGTTAACGCAGCTGCCTGACAAAAGCTGACTGCTACAAGACTCGATGTAAGGAACATCTATGCCAAAGACATCTTTGAAACTGCTGGAAGTATTTATCTTATTTGCTCGCTAAATAGATGTCCTAGCCTTATAATTATTTATTTATTATATGGATTCCCTTATGGATATATTAAGGAATGACGCAGTATTTAAAGCAATGCCAATAACATATCTATCCTTTGCTTTGGGCTCATCCAAATGATTCTCTTTTATAATCAAATGAGGACTTGGATGTGCGCCTTGGTATGAAGTTGATAAATATATTTTAAATTTCTATATTTAATTTCCATTTATTTAATTTCATGGCTGACGGTTATAAAAAAAAAAAAAACAAACATAGTTGTTCTAAATATAATGAAGCTTAACAAATAAATTTAAGATCGTTAATGCAATAGACTGCTTCCATCTGGCTATATAAAGGGTGTCAGACCCAGGTCCAGCAACACAGTTTACTGAAGACTACAGCCCCGCTATGAAGTGCATACTACTGCTCACATTTTTTATGGCAATCGCTCAGTGCACCACTGCTGAAAGGAATATTCAATTTATGGGCTGCTGCCCACGGGATTTTCCTGCCAGTGCATATCCTCCAATGGAAGGCTTCCCACCGGGATGCTGTCCGTACTGCCTCTTGCAAGATTGCGATCCACCAAATACTAATTTCACCATCATAGGCAATTAACGATTGGATGTATTCGTCCTCCTTATTAAACGATTGTGAATTTTTTAAGGAATAAAATAAATATTCTATTCAATTATATCCAATGTCTTTTAATACGTAGATATTCTCGAAAAGAGTATATATTACATTGTACATTGTATTTTCAAACTAAGACAGCTAATCAAATACGTTACAGAACGTTACTTAACGCCCTATGCCAATTACATATTCTAATTAGATACTGCTTTCATTTGGCTATATAAAAGGTGTCAGACTAAGGTTCAACAAAAAAGTTTTCGGAAGAGTACAGCCCCGTTATGAAGTGGATTTTATTGCTCACAATTGTTGCAGGCGGTTCCAGTCTGATGGAAAATTTTCAGTCTCTTCAGCAGTAAATAATAATGTTATTAACTGGTTCTTACTCCCGGCACATTTCAATAGACATTGGTTTATTAACACTAAGTAATAATTTTAAATTTATGTATTGTCAGGGAATAAATATTTACTTACATATATAAAATAAAATTTGACATTGGATATCTTCAAACTAAGATAGCTAATCAAATACGTTACAGATCGTGACATAATCAAATGAAATAAGTTACAGACGTTACTAGACGTAATATGTCAACTTGAAATTCAAATTAGATACGCTTTCCATCTGGTTATTTAAAGGGAGTCAGACTAAGGTGCAACAAAACAGTTTACTGAAGACTACGGCCCCGTTATGAAGTGGATTCTACAGCTTACATTCTTGATGGCAATCACGGCGGCAATGAGTTTGGACAATGGGAACTCAAGGATGTCTCCACCGTATTGCAACGCTGTCGGTTGCCTGCTCTGAAAGCAATCTGAATTGACCGCCGTAAAGAGTGAAATATAATATTTTCATTTAACCAATAAATTTCGAAATAATAATAAAATAACAAGTAAGAGTGCTCTAGTCGAGACTGCTCGACTAGGAGATACCCTGAACCCTCCAAGCTGATATTCTAATTATTCTGCACTTCTTTTATGCACACATATACATATACACATGCATCCACACGCATGCATAAGCCCGCGCTCTGCTAACTGCGCAGTAAGCAGCGACTGCGCATGGGCTGCGCTGCAGTGTGGGCAATATTATGAGATTTTATTTGTTGAATAATTTCTTTTGTAGACGTACGATCTTAATGAAACTTTTACAACGTAATCATAATGTGTAAATGTGTGTACATTCCAAAGCACAAGTCTCTAGTACTTGATACACGAATTGGGGGCGAAGGGGGCGTGGTATCCAAAATCTGTAAAAGGCAAAATGTGTGTATCTATCTAATGCATATACACAGTAAATCTGAAGTCTCTATGTTTAAAAATGTTCAAATTAGGCTGAAAAAACAATACAAATTTATCGATTATCCTCGATAAAAAAGATATCGAATGAGTTATCGAAAAAATATGATAAACTTGTACTGCGTATGGTATACACGAGTCTGCATACAAAATTTCAGCTCTCTAGCTCTTATAACTTCTGAGATCCTTTTGCTCATACGGACGGACGGACGGACAGACGGACGGATGGACAGACGGACGGACAGACGGACGGACAGACGGACAGGGCTAAATCGACTCAGCTCATCGCCCTGATCAAGAATATATATACTTTATGGGGTCTGCCACGCCTCCTTCTGCCTGTTACATACTTTTTCACAAAACCATTATACCCTGATTTCCCATTTTCAATGGGTTCAGGGTATAATAATGATATTAACTGGTTGTTATTCCCGGCACATTAAAGTAGCCATTTTTTTATTAACACTTTTTTATGTAAGTGATACGTCTCGTTTCTGGTGACATTGAATTATCAATTTATGCATTTTAAGGGGGAAAAAAATTTACTTCTGTAATATTAAATTGGAAAAACTTTGAAATCTTCAAATTAAGCTAATCAAATACGTTACAGAACGTTACTAAACGTAATATGCCAACTAAAAATTCTAATTAGATACGCTTTCCATCTGGTTATTTAAACGGAGTCAGACTAAGGTGCAACAAAACTGTTTACTGAAGACTACGGCCCCGCTATGAAGTGGATTCTACAGCTAACATTCTTGATGGCCATCGCTACGGCAATGAGTTTGTCTTCCGACAGCGACAACGAACGTTTTATGAGACCAGAATGCTGCGATTACGGTTGCTTTCTTGTTGAATGCCTGCATAAATTATAATTTCTTGAAAAGAGTCAATTATAAATTTTGATCGCCGTGCTCATTCGCAAATGTATCCAATGTCTTTTATTACATAGATATTCTCGAAGAGTTGAATGGATTCAATTTATAGTTTAACAGTTTTCCACTCATTTGTATAGCTCTTTGCGCTTTTACAATTGTTGCAGGCGGTGCCAGTCTGATGGAAAATTTTCAGTCTCTTCAGCAGTAAATAATAATTTTATTAACTGGTTCTCACTCCCGGCACATTTCAATTGACATTGGTTTATTAACATTATTTTATGTAACTCGTCGTCTGTTAACATTGAATTTTCAATTTATGCATTGTCAGGGGGAATAAATATTTACTTATATAATTTAAAATTGGACATTTGACATTTTCAAACGAAGACAGCTAATCAAATACGTTACAGATCGTGACTTAATCAAATGAAATACGTTACAGAACGTTACTAGACGTAATATGCCAACTAAAAATTAGATACGCTTTCCATCTGGTTATTCAAAGGGAGTCAGACTAAGGTGCAACAAAACAGTTTACTGAAGACTACGGCCCCGTTATGAAGTGGATTCTACTGCTCACATTTTTGATGGCAATCACTACGGCAATGAGTTTGGACAATGGGAACTCAAGGATATATATACCGGATTGCGACCCTTTCGGTTGCCTGCCTTAAGATTGACAGCCGTAAAGAGTGAAATATAGTATTTTCATTCAACCAATAAATTTCGAAATTTATCCAATGTCTTTTACTACTCAGATATCCTCGATTCCAGATTCCATTGATAGTTTAACATTTTGTGGAATATCCATTAATTTCATTTATTTATTAAGGATATTGACAAAAATATTGTCAACTTAAATATAAAACAAGCTCTTTGCGCTTTTGCAATTGTTACAGTCGATGTTGGTCCATAAGAACAATTATTCGATTATATATTTCAGAGGGGCTTCAGTTTCTTTAGCAGTAAATAATAATGTTATTTACTGGTTGTTATTCCCAGCAAAATTCATCAGACATTGGTTTATTAACACTAAGTAAGTGATACGACTCGTCTCTTTTGACATTGAATTTTAAATTTATGTATTGTCAGGGAATAAATATTTACTTACATATATAAAATAAAATTTGACATTGGATATCTTCAAACTAAGATAGCTAATCAAATACGTTACAGATCGTGACTTAATCAAATCAAAAACGTTACAGAACGTTACTAAACGTAATATGTCAACTTGAAATTCAAATTAGATACGCTTTCCATCTGACTATTTAAAGGGCGTCAGACCAAGGGCGGTTTACTAAGAAGACTACGGCCCCGTTATGAAGTGGATTCTACTGCTCACATTTTTGATGGCAATCGCTACGGCAATGAGTGACTACATCCCACCTTCGCTACAGAATTGCTGCGATGACAGTTCTTGCGTGATTCCAATCTGCTAGAGGATGATTTTTTTTAAAGAGTCAAATATAAATTTAGATTGTCGCGAACATTTGTAAATGTGTGAAGTGTTTTTTTTATGTTGGCTAAACAAGTTGAAGCAATCGACTTTCGGTAGGATGGGATGAGCTGAGCTGCAAGTGAATCAAATTGGGATTGGGCAAGTGCTGAGTGAGGAAGAAGTTTTCAATTCCATTCGATCGACCAAGTGAATGAAGGATTACATTCAAATAATCGAGTCTGTCGCTCGATTGCGTAATCCGCTTTTCGAATTAGCAGAAATTGAACAAATGCTGTTTTAATTGTGCCACGCCATTACATCATTAGGTGCATGCATGCACAGTCTATGAATATGTAATTGGAATTTGCGCCATAACGATTCGATGTCTTCTACGTTATTGAAAATTGTGGTCGTGCTTTCATGTTCGCCTTGCAATTAAGTTCAAGCTGCCAGGCTGTGTGTTGGCATTTGACATTTGACAACAATCCCACCCACCCACACACCCACACACACAGAGAGGGCAAGCACAGTTGCTAAGCCACAGGCACCGGGCTGGCAATATTAGCGGTGATATGACAAACAGCGAAGTGGAAACCATCGCAAAGCAAACACAAAGTGGCCCGTTTGTGCAGCAGCCAGAGCAACAACAAACTTAACCACTCAGAGGGCAGTTACTTCTAGGAATGAGCAACGCAGAAATACTCCTTTATTTTGGATGACAAGCCACTGCAGAGCCAGAGAACGTAATATTCTGATTCAGCTGAGATTTCGTTTAGGTATAATTTTGATTCGCCTTGATTTGATATTCCACACCCCAAAGAGATGTTTCAATAAACATTATATAATACTAATTATTATTAATATAATTTGGATTCGTCTTGATTTAAAACCTGTTAATTTTTTTTTTTTTTTTTTTTTTTTATTTATATATTTAGTTATTTATTTGTATTAAATAATTTCTTTATTTTTTAATTATTTATTTCATTTTCAGGTATTTATTTTTTCTTTTTGTTTATTTATTTTAATTGTTGATTTATTTTTATTTTTCGTTTATTTATTTAGTTATTTATTTGTATTAAATAATTTCTTTTTTATTAATTAATTTTTTAATTTTTTAGGTATTTTTTTTTGTCTGTTTTTTTTATATATATATATATTTTAATTATTGATTTATTTTTATTTTTCATTTATTTATTTAGTTATTCATTTGTATTAAATAATTTATTTATTATTTATTTAATTTTTTAGGTATTTATATTTTCGTTTTTGTTAATTTATTTATATTAAATAATTCAAGTATTAATTAATTAAGAATTTAATTTTTTTAGGCTTTTATTTATTTATTCGTTTATTTATATTTTTAATTTATTTAATTTTTAAATTATTTATTTTTATTTTTTATTTATTTTTGTAGTCTTTATTTAATTATTTATTTATTTATTTATTTATTTTTTACAAGACTTATTTCCATAAAAGAAACATTAAATTGACTGATATTAATAAGTGGGAGTGTATGATATTATAAATGATGTGAGTATAGACTGCTGGGAGCTAGATAAACGCATGGATATGAAATGAGACCAGAAGAATGAAGAGTAGCAAAACCAAATGATTGTGAACATGGAATTGGATAAGAAGAGTGCTTAGAGCTCTGTTTAATAGCAGGAATACGTTGATGATAATAATTGAAATTAAGAAAATAATTAAGCATTTCTTTTTTAATAAAAGAAGAATGCAAAAAACATTGACTATATTGACTATATACTAAATATATTATATAAAATTCCATATATTCCTTATGTGACACATTCTTGGACTTAGGGTAGTTTCCACGGTATCAAATAGTCACCTAATCCGAGCCATCATAATCTCCACTGAGATGTACCCGACATATGTCGCCGCCAATGAGCATTATGCGCTTTTGTGGGTTTTTAAGTTTAATTAGTGAACGCTGCTTGGCTGCTTGGGCTGCTTGGCTGTTGGGCAGGTCAAGGAGGGGGAGCTGACGCAGCGCCGATAAAATTACGTTGTCGATTCGGTTTTGAGGTTGGCGAACGGCCCCACTGGATGCGAGATGGGAGACGACTGCCTCTATGTCTCTGTATGTGTGTATTTTGGGTTCTAATAGCTAAAAGGTGGCATTCACTTCAAGAGTTGCCAACGCAGTATAATGAGGGGTGCTCAAATGAGCATAAGCTACCTGTTGGGACACACACATATTAATACACACACACACGCACATACACAGACATGTATCCATATGAATTTCTTGCTGCTGATGAGTATTGAATGCGCTTTTGAAGTTTGCGCAGCTCGTTAAAAAGTTATTAATGTTGAAGCGAGCTCATCGAAATAGTAACCATGTGGTTGCCAGCAAAATCATTTTTGGAGCCTGGTTCAGCCAGCAATGTTGCTCGCATTAATTAGTAGCTAATCAGTTTTTGTGCCAAATTATTGCACGGGAAACTAGCAAAAAATAAAGCAACAACAAAACTTTCTGCTAAACATTGTCGCAGCAAATGTTTGGCTCGATAATTTGTGCACAGGAAATCCATCTATAGAGCGGAACACTAATGTCAAGCAAGGCTGTCAACAAATTGCAGCTTCAATTTTAAATTTCATTAGGAAGGACTTTGATTTTACTGACAGAAATAGACATCCATAAATATAAACACAATATATATACATATCAATTTTGTTTTTTTGCAAGAAATAATAATAATAATAATAATAAAAGGTATTTACTCTGTCTCTGGTAAAACATTCGATTACTTTCGCTACTTAACGCAATATACCAATTAGATATTCTAATTAGATTCGCCATTCCATCTGGCTATATAAAGGGTGTCAGATCAAGGTCCAACAAAACAGTTTACTGAAGACTACAGCCCCGTTATGAAGTGGATTCTATTGCTCACATTTTGGATGGCAATCGCTCAGTACACCGCTGCAGACCATGTACCATTTGAGAACTGCTGCCCACGGCAGTTTCCTGTCAGTGAATACCCCTACATGCCAGAGTTCCCACCGGAATGCTGCCCGCAATGCGATTTGTCTGAATGCGATTCACCATATGATTATCAAAGGATATAGGAAAAAAATAAAAAATAATTATTATTTTTTGACAAATTAAAAAAAAAAATTGTTTTTAATTATTAAAATTGATTTAAAAAAAAAAATCAAAAATAATTATTACAGAACAATTTGATATAAAAATCAAATCATAAGTCTTATTTTTGATTTTTATAATAAAAGTTATGGCTTAACTTTTATTATAAAAATTGAAAATAAAATTTGAATTTAGATATCTCTGGAAATAAAAGAGCTAGATCATATATATACCTATATATATGATCTACGCATTAATACCTTTCAGTTGATATATAATGTGTATGTAAATATGTACATGTTTATGTACATACGTATATACGTGACATTGAATTTTCAATTTATGCATTTTCATGGAATAAATATTTACTTATGTAATTTACAATTGGATAAACCTTGACATTTTCAAACTAAGACAGCTAATCAAATACGTTACAGAACATAACTTAATCAAATGAAATACGTTACATCACGTAACTTAACTCAATATAACAATTACAGGCTCTAATTAGATACGCCTTCCATTCGGCTATTTAAAGGGTGTCAGATCAAGGTCCAGCAAAATAGTTTTCTGAAGACTACGGCCCCGTTATGAAGTGGATAATAGTGCTCACATTTTTGACGGCAATAGCTACGGCAATGAGTGGACCTGTAGATCCTACCGTCCCACCATCACTACGGGATTGCTGCGGAGAACCTACTTGTTTACTTGTGTGCCCTATCTGAGACTCTAGATTTTAGGTTGCAAACATTCTAAATTTCACTTCAATGGAATTTGAGATACCGGAAAATAAAGTTAGCCGATTTTTTACGCAGATCAGAAAAACCTTGATAAAGTCGAGAGCATACAAGACTCTAATTTCCAAATTTCAAGTCTCTAGCTTTAAAAGGCGCGAAATGGTTTCAATTCATACGGACGGACAGACAGCTAAGTAGACAGTGCATACGACAGATTTAATTGAAATTCATGAGGTATTAGGTTAAATTCAATCGAGTTTATCTATCTGTTTAGCTTTTCAATTGTATTGAAACTATTGTTGAGTTTAATTGGGCTGCTTTCAGCTGAAGTTGACACACGTGGAACCCAGTCTGGTGCGTTCATTAATAATGCACTTCTGGGACGTTAATAAAGCTGTGAGGGCAATTAATAATATGGCCCGGGCTGCGGCAGGGTGTGCAGGGAGTGGCACAGCGCGGCTGATTTATTTACATCTAAGCCAGCCTCAAATTGAACTGAGCAAACAGCAGGAAACTTCAAAGTCTGGCAGCACATTGTTGCACACTGTTTGGGCAATTGTGCGGCTGTTGAGTTGGGTCGATGAAAACTTTGGCATTGTCAATGCTTTCCCAACACCCAAACGGGAAAAACGATGGAAAAGAAAAGAGTGCTCGCTCTTTGGTTGCATGGCTTAATTAGCACAAAAAGGCAGCCTTAGCAAAAAGAAAACTCAAACAAATTGGTTTTAAATTTCAGCATGAAATAGGTTCACATCCAGTCGAACCCGCTGAAGCCGCTGAAGCCCTTCCACTTTGACCAACTTTGCAAAGCGAAAGTAATTATGCGCACAAAAGTAGGCAACACTTTTTTTATTCACCGATGGCAAGACGGATGGTTGCCCAGTTTGCCACAGACTTGAGAAGGGTGAGTCCACTGGCATGGCAGCTGTCGTCTGCTGTGAGAAATATAAAGTGAGTTCAGCATTTGCAGGGTATTTAATAGGCTAAATTTCTTTTCATTTTTGCTGCCACTTTTTGCATTGAAAAGTCAATTTTATTAAAGTGAAATGTAAATTATTGAACCGGTCAATGATGCAACAGCGGGCAGGCGGCATGGAATCCACCGAGGCCAGTGGAAGGGATAATGTTCCGTTGACAGCTTAAAAGTCTACGGGAATGTTCACTCATATTAACAGCTCTATGCACTTATAATATTTATACCCTGAACCCATTGAAAATGGGAAATCAGGGTATAATGGTTTTGTGTAAAGTATGTAACGGGCAGAAGGAGGCGTGGCAGACCCCAAAAAGTATATATATTCTTGATCAGGGCGACGAACTGAGTCGATATAGCCCTGTCCGTCTGTCCGTCCGTCCGTCTGTATGAGTGCGTCGATCTCAGAAGTTATAAGAGCTAGAGCTATAAGAGCTATCAATTACTAGAACTTGTGCTTTCTGCATTCTGAAAGTTTCATTAAGATTGTGCGTCTACAAACGAAATTACAGAATATATATTATTGAGTGATATAGCATTCAGCTTTTGTCAGGCAGCTGACTAGGGGAAATCCCCTGGGCGGGGAAATCCCCTGGGTGGGGAAATCCCTTGGGCGGGGAAATCCCCTGGGCGGAAAAATCGCTGGGCGGGGAAATCCCTGGGCGGGGAAATCCCTGGGCGGGGAAATCCCCTGGGAGGGGATGTACCCATTGAGTGATGTAGCATTCAGCTTTTGTCAGGCAGCTGCCCAGGGGAAATCCCCTGGGATACTCGATAAATTTATATTGTTTTTTCAGCCTAAGTTGAACACTATTAAACATAGAGACTTCAGATTTACTGTGTATATGCATTTTGTAATTTACAGATTTCGGATACCACGCCCCTTTCGCCACAAATTGAAAAAAACGAGAATCAATTACTAGAGACTTGTGCTTTGGAGTGTACACACATTTACACATTATTATTACATTCTGAAAGTTTCATTAAGATTGTGCGTCTACAAACGAAATTATATAATATATATTATTGAGTGATATAGCATTCAGCTTTTGTCAGGCAGCTGCCTAGGGGAAATCCCCTGGGCGGGGAAATCCCCTGGGTGGGGAAATCCCCTGGGCGGGGAAATCCCTTGGGAGGGGATGTACCCATTGAGTGATGTAGCATTCAGCTTTTGTCAGGCAGCTGCCCAGGGGAAATCCCCTGGGATAATCGATAAATTGATATGGTTTTTTCAGCCTAAGTTGAACACTATTAAACATAGAGACTTCAGATTTACTGGGTATATGTAATTTACGAATATACACATTTTGTAATTTACAGATTTCGGATACCACGCCCCTTTCGCCACCAATTTGAAAAAAAAACTAGTATCAATTACTAGAGACTTGTGCTTTGGAGTGTACACACATTTACACATTATTATTACATTCTGAAAGTTTCGTTAAGATCGTACATCTACAAACGAAATTATATAATATATATTATTGAGTGATGTAGCATTCAGCTTTTGTCAGGCAGCTGCCCAGGGGAAATCCCCTGGCAGGGGATGTACCCATTGAGCCCAAGCACAGTCGCTGCTTACTGCGCAGTTAGCAGAGCGCGGGCTTATGCGTGCATATGGATGCATGTGTATGTATGTATGTATGCAAAAAAAAAGTTCAGAATGATTGCAATATCAGCTTTGAGGGTTCAGGGTATCTCCTAGTCGACCAGTCTCGACTAGAGCCTTCTTACTTTTTTTAGTTTAGTTTAGTCTCTGGTGACATTGAATTTTCATTTTATGCATTTTCATGGAATAAATATTTACTTATGTAATTTACAATTGGATAAACTTTGACATTTCCAAGCTAAGACAGCTAATCAAATACGTTACAGAACATTACTAAACCAACCAAGAATTCTAATTAGATACGTCTTCCATCTGGCTATTTAAAGGGTGTCTGAACAAGGTCCAACAAAACAGTTTACTGAAGACTACGACCCGCTATGAAGTGGACTCTACTGCTCGCTTTTTCGATGGCAATCGCTACGGCAATGAGTTTGCCCACTGTGAAAGTCGACCACCCTCGTTTGATACATTGCTGCGATCATTGTAATTGTCCGCTTTGATTATTGATTATTTGAAAATTAAACAAATGCGTTTTGATTTGTAGATATTCTCGAAGATTCGAAATTATTCCATTGTTAGCTTAACAGCTTTCTTCCTTTCGAGTAGCTCTTATCTTAATATAGATTGTCTTACTCCTTTTTTTTTAACTGTGAGCTATTCGTTGAGTGAATTGCAATAGTATTAACTTTTGGTGCAGGCAGCACATTTAATTTATTAAGATATCTAAACTATTTTATGTACGTGGGGCTATTGATAGCACAAGGCTGGTGATTCTGAGCTTTGAATTAATGCATTTTCAGGGCGGAATGTTTTTTATTGTTAGACAAACCATTGGCAGGCGAGGGCAGGGAAAGGAAGGGAAAATGTCGAGCATTGGCGACTGGCAACAATGCCAACGCATTTCCCACAAATATAAATATTTGCCTTTGCCACATGGAGGCGACAGAGAAACCCAAACAAACTGGCTGCCAGACAGACACCCTCATGAATTTTGCAAACGAATCGCACATGCTGCGAGGCTGAGAGGCTGCGAGCGGGTGAAGCTAGCACAATTGAAGCCCGTTGCTCTGGCTCTGGCTGCTTTTGGTATGTGTAGACACCAATCGTAAATAAATATTCTGATTTATTGTCTCCTTTAATATTTCCGCACAATTTATGTTCACCAGCTCGAGCAGTGGGAAGTCGTACAATTAATATGTTTACGCGGCGTATACGTTATCACAATTTTAAAGCGTTTCTAGAGATTTGAGATTTAAGTTCTGATCGATTTTCCATATTGCATTGAATATTATAAAAAGAATGAATAAATCGCTTGCCCATAATAAGTTGATTCTCGAGCATTGTGCATTAGGTACAGCATTTCGGTTGTATTTCAGAACGAATCAAGCATTTGTCAGCTTGACAGCTGGGCTGATTGAGTCGCACAGCTGAAATGTTAGATAAGTCAGAAATGGCATTTGATTTACCTGGAAGGAGAGACCATGGAAAGCTGTTAAACTTGCTGGCTTCAAGAATTCCTCCGATGCTCGTCACTTGGCCCTTTTGGCTAAAAACAAATAGCCAAACCAGATGGATAAAAAACCAAAACAAGCGACTTACAAACCAGCAGCAACGCATGCACAAGCATGCCGAAACATTTGGGCATTCGGCATGTCATTTGGCCACAGACGACAGACGAAAGTCCGCAATCAGCCAGGCTGGAATTGGAGAGGGATTTGCTCAAGTCCCACTCTCCCCACGCCCCGATAGCCCTTGACAGGCGCTTCATTGTCGCTATCATTGTTGTCAAGCGGGCTTCAAAAGGGATGGGGTGGGGAGGGGAGGGCGGCAGGCAGTTGGCATAGAGCAGAAGGCAAAAACTTTTACGCACGTTTCTCGTACATATGCCAAATCTGTGGCTTGCTTTTGACTACACTCTTCTAAAGGGTATTCAAATAAAGTCACGAGATGTGATAGATTTATTTTCGATAATAAATATTACACACTTATGTTCAGGTCTGTGTAGGCCAAGCAATATATTATATATATTTCAATTTGAGTTTTTTAAGCCACGCCAATTAATTCTTTATTATATTAGAAATCTGCATTTATATATTGTATTATGATTCTAGTTTTAGATAGTGTATATACAAGTTGGTGTATCGTAGAATTTGCTCTCTTTTTTTACTTTTTTTTTTTTGGGTTCGGTTCGTTTTTTTTTTTTTTTTGGCATTCGTTCGGTGCCCCAAAATGATGAAGGGTTTCATTTGATTTGGTTGCTTTGCCATTTTTCTGGTTTCACCGCCTGTTACACTTGTTGTACTTGCTCTGTGTGTGTGTGTGTGTGTGTGTGTTGTTGTTGTTGTTGCTGTTATAGAGCAATGGAATCATGTCTCCTTTCAGTTACATACAAAAATCAACTTTAGACATATGTTTGGGTTGAGGAAATCGCCCGAATTTCCATATGGCAATGGCAATGAACTAAGAAATGAAAATGTAAAAATAAAAAAATAAATACAAATATATAAAAATAAATAAATAAAAATTAAAATATATAAATTTAAAAAAAAATAAAGATATAAAAACAAAAATATAAAAATACATAAATTATTGAAAATAAAAAAATTTTAAAAATTACAAATAAATAATAAAAGTAAAAATAAAAATAAAAGTAAAAAATCACACAGTTGGACATTGACTTATGCACTTCACACACTCCTGCTCCAGAGCATCCATGCATCAGCATTATTTGTTAATTATAGTATAATTAAATTATACAATTTTCACATTTTTTCATTTAGTTTAACTACTTGTAGTTCCGACGTTGTGTAATAAATATCTGCAAATTTTGCAGCTCCAATAGATGAGGAAATCTGAAATGAAATTATAATTAATATATATATACAATATAAATAATTTATAAATTAACTTAAAAGGTAACAGAGATAGTTTGAACAAACTAACTAAATGGAAGTGAAAAGTGTAAAACATTTGTATTTATTTTTATTTTTCAATCCCTAATTTGAAGCTTTCCCAACTCTTACTCGTTTATTCCTTCGACTCAAACAAACTTATTTTGCATATTCCATATGAATATTGCCCAGATGTGCATATTTGTAGGGTATATTATAGTTAGTACTGACGGCAGAAGTGGCTTTCAGGCTGCTGCATTTGCTGTTTCCAGCAATTTCACATTCAACCATAACGATTTGACAAGCCAAAAGTGAACGCATCTGTTGCCACTTGCCTTTCCATATTGCAGTTACAGCTGCAACCTGTAGATGGCGCTGCCAGCTGAGCTGAGTATGCAAATGCTCCTGGCGCTGGCTCATTGAAATCAATTTCGCATGAAGGCAAAGATTCAAATGGCGCCACATGAGATCCACATCCAGATGCACATTCACGTTGCCAGCGGTTAAATGAACCGGAAGTGTTTTATGCAGAAAGAGATGCAATTATTTATATGTGTGTACACAGCATTTGTGCACACACACACACACACACACATACATAGCGAACTATTTGTGTTTGTGTATGCCTCGGCAAATGCCAACAAACGTGCAGAGCTTTTGGCATTTGCATGCAAACGCGCAAATATGAGAAGCCAAGTCCAATCCTCCATTTAGTGGATAGCTGCCACTTAAATACCCTGTACGCAATGCGCATTACGCAACGGCCATATGCATTCAGTTGTTAGCATTAACTGTATATTGTGTTTCATTTGCACATTCATCAAGGGAAGTTTCCGATCTTTTGCTCTGCAGCTCTTATTTTACTGTAATTTTTAGCTTTTACTCCAGGGTATCATTGCGGGCACACTTACCCCATTCGTGTACACTTAGTTGATAATTCTACAATTTTGCTTTCTATGTGCAACGTGCGCGCGTTCCACTCGTCGCCTCTATACCCTGGCCAGACACTGAGAGTGTGAGGGAGAGCGAGAGAGAGAGAGAGAGAGAGATGGTCTGCATTGCACTTAAGTGCTTCAGCGCTTTGTGCGGCATTGTGTTTGGTTGACAGAGCAGCTCGGCTAAACGACAGCCGGACAGACGTGCCAGCCTCCAGCTAAAAGTCATTAGTTGTAGTCAACGTAAACACGGACGCTGGACAGCAGTTGGACAATGGCTCACTGCTGTCTGATGATGATTTCCACAGTGGCATCGCTTTTCTTTCTTCGCCGAATTCGCTATTTAATTTGCTAATGTGCCCGAGTCAAGCACGTACATATGCATCAGCATCTGCATTTCTAAAAAGAACAACAGCAACAAATATGTAAAATATATTAAAGACTTAAATGCAATTGAATTTATTTTCTCTTTTTCAATAGTGAAGAGTGAAGAGATGAGTCGTAATGGTGATGTATATTGAATTTTAGACAATATGTTTATGTTGGGTCTAAGCATTAGCAGTAATATATGTATTTATGTATATAATATCTTTGAAATTATATTTAATCATTAGGCAAATAACTTTTAAATGTAGTTTAACAAATTTTATGTAAAATATACACTTGTACATATATGTATAAACATAGCTCGCAAATGAAAAGCTTTTGCAGACACGATCTCGCTCTAAGCAGCTCTCTTTGTTTTGTTTTGAATCGGTTTCGGTCAAGCGCTTTGACTCATTCGTCTGAAGCTCTCAAATGAGTATCGCGTAAGGAGTAAAACGATTTGCGCTCACACAAACACTCTCAGCAAAAGAAAGTTTGACAAAAAAGCTCAACAGAAATGTTCTTTGCCTACGTGCATAAAAGAACGCAGCAAGCGCAAGTGTGATTACCCATACATATGCAAAACACAATTTGCTTCATTTAACTCAAGCCAATGATCAATGCTTGACTTGAGCGAAACGAAAACAGACATAACTGTTTCTCTCAGAGCGCGAGCAAGCTAAGCCAGACGCCACAAAAACAAATTCTCTCTGAGTCTTTTTTATAGTGTGAGTGAAAGACACTTATTTGCAGACAACGAAAAAGTGTCAACAGTTATTTGCGAACTATATATGTATGTAATATAGATGTATATATAATTTAGTGAAATTCTATTGTCTATTCCATTCAATCAGTAGTCTGGGAGTCTGACCTATGTTTGAAGAGCGTTTGCTTATAATTAAAGAGTCATTATAAAAAAATAGTGTTTTAAATAATATAATATTTTGCTTCATATCAAGATTATTTAAAAATTTAAATAAATAAAAATAATTTAATTAAAATAAACATAATATAATAAATATAATATAGAAAATAAAGAAAATAATATTTAAAATAAATAAATAAATTATAAATGAATAAAAATAATTTATAAAATAAAAAATAAAAAAATAGAATACAATTTTTATATGTAGTTGATAACCAATCTATAAATAAATTCTAAATAAAATATATTCAATTCTAAAATCAATATTCTTTAGATTTTGTCACTAATACTAGATCAATATATAGACAAAAACATTAGGCAATTATATACATATAAATATATATGTATTTCATTATATTTGCCATTTTAAAAATATCCTAGGAATACAAGTTAATCCTATGACTATTAGGATTAAATACGAAAGCAGGTCCTCTCGGATTCATAAATAATCCAACAACATTCGATATACAATTCTTGTATGTTGTAAGTAAACACAAAGAAGAGAGGGTATTTCGCTCTTAAAACTTTTGCAATTTTTATTTACCATTTCCATATACAGCCAGCCAGACCTTTCTCTGCTTTGAAAGTCTTAGAATTTGTTGCATACTTTTAGACAGTTGCGTATTTTCTTCAACTAATTATGCGAATTAGTATCAATTATTGTTTAGTCACCACATCTCACAGTTCGTCCGTAAGTGCCCGGCAGTCACTGTAACTTTTCACTTAAAAAAAAAAAAAAACAAGAATGCAGAATCTTAATTAGTTAAAGTCTTTAGCTAATACTTGTTGACAAAGTTGTAATTGCCACATGACAGCCAGCTCTCGAGTCACAGCCATCGATGTGCATCTAATCGAACGAAATTTCATTGACTACAGTCAATTGAAAAGTTTTCCATTTTCACGTTTTTCTTCTCTACTCTGCTTTTTTTTCCTCTTTGCTTTTACTTAGATTTAATCCATCGACTATATCGCCTAACTTGCCACAACTTTGCTTCTTTTCTTCTGATTCCTCCTATCCTGTTTTTGAGTGACATTTTTCGCACCAAAACTTTTGTTCAACGCAACTTCAACAAGGTTTTCCCCCACTGCTGCTTCTTGCTATTGTTGTTGTTGTTGTTGCTATTGCTGTAAGTCATTTTGGTTAAGTGGTTTTACGCGCTTTTCGCACTTGCGAAACAGTTCAGCAAACTTCAGCTGTTGACTCGCTGTTTACATGTGCAAAATTTCTTATTTGATGAAAATAATTTCACACCATCAAACTCGTTCGCTGTGAGACAGAAAGGGGTATATAGGTTTTTATGCACTGCTCTGTCAAATATGGAAGATTTAGACTATATACTGAGTTATCAATCACCTTTCCTATTAACAAAATGTGTATAGAATATTACAATTATTTTTAACGCCACCTGTGGGCGTGCCGTATCGTAAAAGTTCTACAGCTTTCCCAGCTTAAGAGCTAAAATCGTTAAATTTGTACAGGCTGATCACATCTTTTGTTTATAATTTATATAGTCGAGCCATTGGAACGTGAACTGATCCGAAATTCTGGTTTTATAATGAATATAATAATTACTTAGAGGTCTTGAACGGGTATTATGCAGTCGGTTCCATTCGAATACCAAGTTCTAGCTTAGACATCTGACACTGAAATATACAAATATTCAGGAATATTTTCACCTAGGCACGGCTGCCTGTGGTTTATGTAATGTTCTGTGAAATGAGAAAGTTGCGAGTGCATTATAAGAAAAATTAAGAAAATTTTAAGTAAACTCTTAAAGTAAAGTTAGGAGGTTAAAATTTTGTGTACACTTAAGGTAGACTCAAACAGAATTTCGGGAAATTTATTTTAACGAAGAGACTACGCCTTCAGCCCGCCCCCTTGTTAACTATTAATTTAAGCAGACATTATTGATATATAATTTTTAATACATATTTAATACATATTTAATATAATATTTAATATAAAGTTAACGGAGGATATTTGATTTCATTTTCTCTTTATTTTTTTTCTTTTATTTCATTTAAATTAGTTTATTGAATTTATTTGTTAACGTATGCAAATCTAAAAGTTTACAAATAAATTCAAGAAAATCCTAGACTTTCGTCTTATCTATTTGCATTAGCTTTAAAGTGCCTTCGGTATTTGCTTCGACAGTAACTTTAGCTCGGCATTAAATTCTGTGGCCCCACAGTGAAATCCCGCTGAAAACGATGCCAGTGGGCGTGCCGGCGGCAGAGCCACAGGAATTGCAACAAAGCAGGGCAAAGCAAATGGAGAGACATATTTTAAAGCTTCAGCTGGGAAGCAGAGAAGCCTGCCACAGAGTCGCACACACATAATGGCCATTTGTTTGGACCAGTATGTGGTTATGGCTCGGAACGCTTTGGCACAATCAACTACTGAGTTGGCAATTTTTTGGAGCTGGCTAACAAACCTTTTGGTAACCCAAAACGTAACGGGCGGAACTAAGGTAACCAAACCAGGGACTCACCACACATACAATCTCTCTCTCTCTTACACACACACAGTCAGTGTGTCTGGTTGTGATGTCTGCATTTGGGTTGTCTAACGTATGATGCTGTTAGAGTTTCCGGTCTAAAGAAAAATTGTAATGTACTCAGTTGGACGACTGGCAGCTGCGGCTCGGCACGGGCCCCACATGAGTTACGGTCGCACATTCGTAATGATTATGTTGCAGCAGATAGTCGCAGAGAAGATAGAGAGAGAGAGAAAGGGAGAGTGTGTGTGAGCTGAGACAACGCACATTTTCTCTTTTGGGGCATTCAATTAGAAACCAAAGTTGACGCACCCAAAGGACTTGGCCCGGTCCAAAAACTGTTTATTAATTTCGCCTCAAATTTTCATAGCTCTGCCGTTGCCATGACGGCATCGCATCTACATAAGTCTGGCTGCAAGCATTGCTCAGCGTTACCTGGCTACATAGAGCAGCAGAGAAGACAATCAGCCGTCTGATTGCGGCCAAAAGCGCACAAGGCCAACAGCATGACCTTGTGGTCTGTGTAACCAAAATATTCTTAGCATTTGCTCTGTGTGAAATTGTAAATCTGATTTGCATGGCTTCTGGCGAAACGGACTCGTCTCGCCAGGCCTGAACTTCAAGTTGGTCAAATGAACGAGGGCAATTGAATTAAAGCGCATGCAGCTTGTCCACATCATTTATAGCAAATCCACTTAGCAGCAACCACTCTGCGGCTTGTGCCACGATTTTAGGCCTGATTGCGTAATTGCGCAAATTATTGACTCTGCAGCGGTTGCATTGTGGCCAGCCAGTGTCATGTGTATTTGAATAAATGCTAATGCAAATTAACACAAATTACAGCAGCAAAATTTAGTAGGAGTTTAAAGTGAACTACCTAACAATTAAATGGAATAAATGTGAGACTCATCGTCGCCCTAGTCAAAATGCAGCTAAGGCTAATACTAACTTTGATTTTTGAATGCATTTTGTAATTGGCAAGAAATTTATTTGATGACTTTCACGGCAGTCAATTTGCCAAATTGCATCAATTATTGATTGATCTGCAGTCCCTTTTTTTATTATTTTCTTTTCGTTTTTTATATATTTTTTGTTGTTTGCTATTTGCTCTCAACTCAGACAGATCTCCCCAGCGAGTGCTCGGAATTTGTCAAGCCTTTGTCCGTCAATAACAAATACAATAAGGCCGACATTTCACTGCAATCAATTCGGCCAAATGGTCCACAACGCTCGTTGGCCACTCTCCATTCAAGTGAGGGCCGAGACGCCAACTGCCAACTGCCAAATGCGAAATGCCAAATGCGAAATGCCAGATGCCAGACGCCACTTGCTTATTCCAAGTGAATTTCAAGTATTTTATATATTTATTGTGTGCGCTTCTGATAGCTTAAATAAATCAAGCAAAAATACTATATATATAGACTTTTGACAACTTTTAGTCATCATTTAGAAATGTACAAAGAAAATGTAAGCTGAGCTATTTATATAGAATTATGATTGATTTTTATAAAATTTTCGATTACATAAATTCCAAGGAATCATAAACACACTAATTTGTATTTATTTATGCCAGAAATATATATCATTGTATGTGTATAGAATTTTTATTTTATAAAATTTAGATAATTTTTATTTTAAAGCGAATATTTTTAAATAAATTTTCTCTGAACTTTATGTATATACCATCAAAATAAATAAAATAAAAATAAAAATAAATAACTAAAATAAAAAAAAAATAAATAAAATAAAAATAAATAAATAAAATATAAATAAATACATAAAATACAAATAAATAAATAAAATAAAAATAAATAAATAAAATGAAAATAAATAAATAAAATACAAATAAATAAATAAAATAAAAATAAAAAATTAAATTAAAGTAAGTAAATAAAATAAAAATAAATAAAATAAAAATAAAAACAAATAAATAGAAAAAATTAAATAAATAAAATAAACATAAATAAATAAAATAAAAATTAAAAATAAAATAAAAATAAATAAATAAAATAAAAATAAATAAATAAAATGAAAATAAATAAAATAAAAATAAAAATAAATAAAATAAAACTAAATTAATTGAATATAAATAATATATAATTAAAAATAAATAAATAAAATACAAATAAAAGAAAGAAACAATGCAAGGCAAACTTGAAAAGATTCTGTTGTAATCAAGCAAGCCGCAATATCTTTTCACGTACACACACACATACATCCACACACACAAACACACATACATCCACACACACACACTCACTCATACAGTCATTAGTCGAATGACATGAACATTGTCCAGGCAGTGCTTAAATCTGCATTTAAATGGCCATTAAAATAAAATCAAATAAACCTTATCGACTGCTAAATACCCTTTAGCCACTGCCTGACAATTTGATGGGGCTTAAATTGGTCAAGCGTTTACGCCGCTCATTAAGCGCATTAAAAATTCATTTCGCACATTAAAGTTGCATTTTTTACGCAGTGGCCAACACATACAGCCACATAAATCTCAAGAGTATGTGGTCTGCGTGTGTCCTGACTTTGCGGCCATAAAAAACTGTCATTAG
This sequence comes from Drosophila aldrichi, assembly GCA_035045965.1. Lineage (NCBI taxonomy): Eukaryota > Metazoa > Arthropoda > Insecta > Diptera > Drosophilidae > Drosophila > Drosophila aldrichi. The sequence goes on along the minus strand of JAWNOM010000248.1, from coordinate 77,996 downwards.
CATGCCATGAATACCAAAAAAAAAAAAGGAAGAAAAAGAAAAGTAAAATGAAACCAAAATGTAAAGAGGATACCACATGCGAGACTTTTATGGTTAGCAAAATTCACCAAAAAGAAAAGAAAGAATAGAAAAAAAACAACACTATGCAAGTACATTTGTCAGAGCCGCTACTCAAAGGCTCTGCTCGAGTTGAAGTTGCCACAGATCGTATAAAATTTAGATTTATTTACGGACAGCTCAAACAATAACAAACATAAATCAAATAATTTGAAAGAGCTAACCAATATTTTTCCCATACAGACTCGAATAAATATCCTTTGCGATGTCAGCACATTAATTCCCGCATATTTTTGGGGACGCAGCGGCGCTTAAGTGTCTTTAGGTTGAAACTTCCTTAAAGAGTCAAGCTGTTGAGTTATGTGACTTGAATTAATTTCATAATTATTTAATACACGTTGACAAAGTTTCGTCTTTCGCCTTTCGCTTTCTTTCTTACTTTCTCGTCTCTCATGTAATTTGCGAAACTTTCTTACTTTCCATCCACAAACTTTGGCCATTTGGAGCGTTACGTATACGCCCCGTGTTGAGCGTTGTCAAAAGCTCTTGGAATGCCAGCATTTTAATTGAAAGTAAAACAAAAACAAAGAAAGAAATAACTCGACCCACCTCAACTTGTTGCTTTGGGGACAGCTCGATTTGCCCCTGCAGATGCAGTCGGCCCAGTTTATTTGGCCGTAAATTATCAAGTGACAAATCGCTTGTCTGCACATTTCTCCTATGTATGTGCTCTGCCACTTGTTTGTTTGCTCTGCAAACCCAAGAATAAACGACAACAATAGACAGTAGACAATGACTATGTACATCGAGCACTTGGGCACGCAACAATTGACACATGTGGCATCCACAAATGACTTGAATGGAGTGCGGAAATGTTCACCAGAGTGCGAAATTTACAAGACAATTACTTAATTGAGACAGCCTGCTAATCGTTTGAATACAGACAGAAATTTCTGCTATCGTATGTGTGGCAGTTCCTTAAACGATTCTAGATTGGAATCAAAAAGTTTAAAAGTGTTTATATGAAATCAAGCAAGTGAGAAGCGTGCTGTAATCATTTTATTGAGTTTTAGCTAAGCCAGAGTTCGTGATATGAAGTACAGGTCCCGCCGCTGGGAATACGACAAACTTTATGCCGATTGCTTTTATTATAGCTCCCTGTGGGCTGACTGATTGAATGGAAGCAAACAGAAACTGTTTTTAGGGGCTTAATATGCAATAAGTGCCCATCAACTAAATAGGCATTTGACATTTTTGAAATGTTGTATGCCTTCGAGGGGATACACAAATTGTGCAAAGATAGGACAACAGTGCGATTCGCTGATTTATAAGTCTAATTATATTAGTATATATAATATAAATACTTAAAGAAAATTGTTATTTTAGAATTAATTCTTGGTAACAATAAATAAATAAATAACATATTTATTTATTCACTATTTCAAAAATTCTATGCTTTTAAATATATTTAAATATATGTTATATATTTATATATACATTTTTATTTATATGTTATATTTATATACTCGGAACCCATTGAAAATGGAAAATCAGGGTATAATGGTTTTGTTTAAATGTATGTAACAGGCAGAAGGAGGCGTGGCAGACCTCACAAAGTATATATATTCTTGATCAGGGTGACGAGCTGTGTCGATTTAGCACTATTCGTCTGTCTATTTCTGCTAAGTATTCCCTTTATTACTATGTATTTCTATTTATTTCCTTTACGTAATTCCTCTATATATTTCCTTTACGTAATTCCTCCACATATTTCCTTTACGTATTTCCCTTACGTAATTCCTTTACGTCTTTAATGCTTAGCTGATCGATCACACACTCTACTTCATGTTATTGCGCTGACCCCCACCAGGCCTGGACGACTGAAGACTGACTGAAGAAATGCTGCAGCTGCTGCCCTTTATATAGGGCCACTTTTACTCAAGCACTGTGTCTCTCAAATGTTGAGCAGGTAAAGCTCATTACAGTCGAGCTTCAAGTGACCAATGGGAACGCTCTCTGCTGCTGTGAGCATTCTAGCGTCATTGTGTGTGTGTGTGTCAGAAAATTACGAAGAATTATTGAAATATCAGTTCTGCGAAGGGTTCAGTGGATTTCTTAGTCAAGCAGTCTCGACTAGAGCTTTCTTACTTGTTATATATCTAAATACATTTATTTATATATATTATATATTTAAATATATTTATTTATATATTAAATATTTAAATATATTTTCGCAGAGAACCTGCAAATATATTTAAATTCAATTCATTTTGAAGTATGAAGACAAATATAAAATTTATTTATACGAATTTTATTTCTTTTGTAAAAGCTTTTACTGCCACAAATTGAGCAACAAATACAATTGGGCATACAATTTAAATAAATAAATTGTGTACAGAGTCTTGAGACTCTTTAATGTCTATTTAATATCTTTGCTTGAACTAAGTAAAATTTCCATTAAGCGTTTTGTGAAAGAATAATGCAAATTATTAAATAATTATTATCACTAGAATGAAAATAAATGCTCATTGAAATATGACAGAAAATAGTTAATACTCTTGTTATTTATATAAATGTCAGCCTTGGTCTGCATCATATGAAACGTCTTTTCTCTGAATCCAAATAAATCTGTCAATTTAAGAGTCTGAGTTATTTAGCACAGCTTGGCCTTCACCTGTGCTCGCTCAGCTTTGATATAAACCGCACAATAAATAGACTCTTACAATTATTATTTACTTATTTGTTCCTAGAAACGTGTTCATTACTGATATGAATCGATTTACTTTAAATTTTCTCTGCGCCATTAAATTCGAATTCGTTGCGCAGTTTGACAAGCAAATAAATTGCATGAGTTTTGCTCATTTTTATTTAAATAATTGGCTGAGTCAACAGTAGCGAAAAAAAATGTCAGCTATCAGAAAAACCACATTATTATGCAATTTTTATTCAACATTCATTATTTATTAAATATTTCATTTAATTCAAATTTAAAACGCATTCTGTATTTGCCATTGAAATTAAAATTAAAATATGTATTTAATTGGTTTCTATTCCATTGTAATACTCTGCTGTGACGGCTTCTTTTTGTTTTTTGTTTTTTTTTTTTTACTCTTTACTTAACAATTCCAATTAGTATATTCATATACATAAACACATATATATACATTCATATATTTATATATTCATATTCGCATATTTGCCAATTGAAATCTAATTTCATTCGTTATTCGACTTTCTGCCTGTGGTTTAGTTCAATTTAAAACATTTTAATTTGCATATTGTTATGCACAATTAATTAATACGAGTTACTATTGGCAATAGAAATTGATTTTCAATTTTTAATATATATTAATATATATTTAATTTAATTATTTAGCTTAGGTTTTGTATACTTTAATTACCTTGTCAATGTTTAACATACAACAAACATTCATATAGTAGTTGATGCTTATCGTAATTTTAGTTCGTTTTAGAAATCTGCCTAAATTACGATCGAATTACAAATTCATTTAAAATTATAAAATTTGCGATTATTTGAATATTGATTTAGTTTGTCTGAGACTTTTTACTTATGAGTCTTTCACATAGAGTTTTCTACACATATACACATACACACTAGACATATGTTTGTTAGCTTAGTTTGTCTTCAACTTAGTTTAGTGTTAAGTATTTTAAAATGTTCCTTAACTGAGTTGTACAATTAACACAAACCTTATGAATTAAGTTCGCATTAAAATAGTTTTCCCTTTTCAATGCGCGGCCTAAGTCTATTAGAATTAAAATATTTATACATACATATATTTGGCTTTAGTTTCGTTTACTTTTCATTTGCAGATTTCAGTTGAAACCTCTGCTTAGCTGACAAGTAATTTCATGAGTATTCATGTATAAATTATGTATTCATAGTCATTCAGATGAACCACAATACAACATTTCCTATGTCCACTTAACAACTAACACACATTACGTATACGCCGTGTAGCTCTTCACATTTGGCAAACCAAAAGTACACAAAAATCGCTGACATTCTTTTTGTTTTTTTGAAAGCTTCATTTGCAGGACATGTGCAGTAGATGTGGCTTGAGTTGCAGAAAAACAATTTGAGAGTATAATTGTCTGTCAACGTCGGCAACATGGCCTGACAACAACTTTCAAAAAAACTGGGGCTCATGGTCAACAGGACTTTGAATACTTTTGGTTATACGCCTCGCCCTCCACTTCCACGTCAATTGCAGCATTCGAGACTCGAAATATGCAATTTACTAGTATACTAAATTATATTATATTATATTATACTTTGCAAGCGTGTCGAACAGCTTTACTCTTAGAACTAGCTTAGATTTATCTGGGTTAATTAGTTTCTCAGTGTGTGTGTGTGTAGGGAAGTGGGGGCTTACATTGCTATAATATAATATTGAAATACACATCGAAATAACGACTAGTTGCTGTTGACTATATCTAAGAGTTTTCACTTGCTTTGCATGGCGTCTGCTGAGTGAGTGCGACTGACTCCTTGAGGAAAGATTTGCGAATCGAAATTGAAATTGAAATTGAATATTATAGACTCGATCTAAGTTAGTCGAGACTCTTTAATCTCTCTGCCAGCACTCAGTTAAATTTCAATTAATTGTCTTTGAAACATCCAGAAGAAAGCTGTCTCGCTCCAATTTGCCTACTCTCCATCGGCCTGCCTCCTCGGGCTGTGTCTGTGGCCTGCGCAAATCCCATCAATGTCAGGCTTAGGCTTACTCTGTTTGGCCAGCCGTTGTTTGCCTTTTCTTTTCTTTTCCTTTTTTTTTATTTATTGGGGGGGGCAACTTATTTTCTTTGGGCTTCAGCTATTTACCTTTTGTTGTGGTTTTTGTTTTTTACGCAGAAAGCCAAATGTCTGCGTTGACAGATTTCCGCGCAATTGGCGAATTCTCATTCCAGCAACAACGGAATGTGGGCAAAAAAAAGAAAGGGAAAACAAAATAAAAGAGGAAAATCGTGCGACAGTTATGCGCAAATTTGAAATTGAAATGGAAGTGACGCATAGAGGCCAACCGTAAAGGATGCCAGCATTTTAATGGATTCTCCTGACTCACTGCAACTCAGCGAGGTAACCGAGGAGCTGTACGTAAATATACATATATGTATATGTGTATGTATATACTATGGAGTATGCTTAGAATTGGTTGTTAACGCCTTTGGGGCCTGCCTAGATGACACGCAGACTGCCGCACTCGGCGCACTTAGAGACTTGATATCAACGATTTGAGAAGCTGCTTGAGCCAATTGCTTGGGGGCTCTGTTCCTTGTACTCTGCTCTCTGTTCCAGCGCAGCAATTTTCGCATCGTTGTCACTTTATTTGGCATTTATCAGCACTTTTCACGCCGCACAATAGGACTACAGCCACACCCACTCGCCAAGGCGCCCATGCTCCGGCATTTTAGTTTATGCCACATTCCCAGGCAATTCGCTGTCGTCGCGTTCCTCTGCCTAGAAATGTGTTTCGAAAATCTGAAAAAGAAAATAGAGAGAGAGAGAGAATAAATAAAATGCATATTGATTTGAGTTTACATAAGCAATAAATTGGTTTACATCAATTTTACAAATTCATATGTGACATTCAGATATTGATGTTAAAGCAGCTTATGCCAATATGGCAAGTGTCAACACCTCTGCCCGCAACCCGCCTTCAGTTGGCCCATATATCTGGCCGCCATGTTATGGCGTGTTAATCACCATTGCCAAGGCCAAAAGGCAAATGAGCAGCAGACGAATGACTGAATAAAAATACTGCCAACAGACACGCCCACACTGGGCCGTAGGTTGGACAGCACCCGCTGGCTGCAATTAGCATTAGCCACTTGTTGCAGCTCGCTCGAGGCCATGACCATGGCCATAGCCATTGGCGCTCCTCTTAGCGTCCACTTTGTTTCTCTGCCCGCACTCATAATAAACTAATATTACTTATACGCAGCATTGACATTCCGCAGCGCAGCTTATTCAAATTATAATTACTGACCATAATTCAACTGTTTTATTACCCGCTTATACTTACAAAGCAGACAAATCGATGTGGACAAAGAAAAACAAATATTCCATTGCAGTTAAATGTGATGAGTTAGTTGGTAAATAAGGCTCTTATATAAAGTAGTTATTAGTTAGAATTTAGTTTAATTTTAAATTGTATACCTTTTAAATAGGTGAAAAGATTGTTAAAATAAATTGCTGTTTGCAAAAACAAAAGCTCTTTTATATGTACCAGAGATTTATTTGCTTAACATTAAATGTTAGCACAATATAAGTTTGAGGAACTGTTAAGTTGCATTAGCAGAAAAAGAGAAATGAACTAGCCAATGAGAACAGACAACATTGAGTCATTTTGCTGTTACTGTAAAGAAAGAGGAGTGAGAGCGAGAGAGGAGGCACTGCTGTTGTTCGATCTAACAAAAGGTCACTGTTATAAAACTCAAGACTCAATAGCAATGCTGGAGAACAGAGAGACAGTGCGGGAGAGTAGAGCTTTGGCTGCACACATATAAAAAAGAAGAGACGTTACAATATTATCACTCGCTCGCTCGCTAAAATAGAGAATGCAGTGTGAGTTGCTGTTAAGCCATTTCAATGTATTATGGTAGTCCAGCCTTTAAATTTGGACATCTCCATTCCATTCCAATAGCTACTCAAAGTTGTTTTTCTTTTTTAACATAAATAAAATTCAAATTTCTCTTTTCGCTTTTTGTGGCTTTTGTGATATATGATACTTATTTTGCAAATTCTGAATTTGAGCTGTATTTCCGTTCATAATTAAACATATTTTGTCGTCTGCCAAATAACAAGCAAATACAATTTCCGTGCTTCGCAACCAACAAGGCAAGATTCTTTAATGAAAATATTTTCTTGATTCATCTTGTGTTTGTTTTGATTGCATTCCTGGATTTTTAATTTGATTTTCAGCTCCGTTCAGGTGCACACAGTCAGGTGAGTGGAGATTCACAGTTTAATATGCTACATACCAAAAACCATGACGAAATATTCAGATTAAATTTGTTTTTGTGCTTTGAATTTCTATTAATTCGTGCTCCAGCCCAGCCTAACCTTTGGCATTCATTTTTATGCCCGCCCAATGACAGAACAGTTTTGCTGGCTTTCAATTAAAATTCATCGAAATGCTAAAAATAATGAACAAATTCCTGTGTTAATCAAAAATTAACCAAAAAGCAATATGTGTATAAGAAAAAAAAGGTATAATTTGCAACGAAGTTTCCGGTTGAATTTTCTTTTTTCATTAAAATCAATTTGTCCGATGCTTTTATACGCTGCCGGCAAATAATAATGAACATGTTGAGAGAGGCAAAAGCTTTCATAATGCTCTCCTGCTAAGCAAGGAAGTAACGGGGCTTCTTGATGAGCAAACATCATTTTTCGGCAGCTGCTGGCTGTGCACGCATACATAGAAACATATATGTGTGGCAGAAAGCACAGAGTCACAGGCGAAGAGTGAGAGAGCAGTAAGAAAGAATAGTGTATAACAGTAGTGGTATAACAATAGTGCCTTCGATTGCGTTTCAACCACTTCGGCTGAGCGCTCGCAGCGCACTGATGTTGAGGCGCTTTATGTACGTTGATCGAAGTTAAAAGCAAGCGACCCAAGCTGGAGCCGAAGCAGAATACGATGCACTTTATAAATCGTATGTGTAGAAAAAGTTCCTCTCTCAGCGTGTGCGCTAATTGGTATTAGTACAGCCAATGAGCCTCAAGCTCACTCTCAGCTCAAACTTAGCTGAAGCCGCAATACTCAATCAAATTACGCATGTATTGATTTAAGTTCTTCTGCCTTGCTGTGCGTCTCTTACAACTACATAGATTTTCCATAACGCACACAAATGTTGTTTTGTCGATTTGGTTTATTGTTTATTTATTGTTTACGATAATTATAATTCAAGCTTTGGCCATAAGGTGGCTGGAATGAAATTTCAAATATTGTTTATCATTTGCCGGGGCGCCACAGTGCTGAAGTGTAAAATGTTTAGCATTAAAATAAATATTCATTAAGAAATCCCCAATGCGCAACCTTTAAGAGCGGCCCACAACCCACATTAAGGCGACCCAAACGGCTGCTCTGTTGATAATTGAAATGAAATTTCAGTCAAACAGCCAACCAACCACAACTAGCAAATAAGAAATGCGGAACTGAGCTCCAGAACAAAGGTAAACTTTGCCTTGAGCCTTCTATGGAATTCGGTCTTTTAGCCGCCTTTTGCACACAGTGCAGAGTGAGTGGACTGGAACGGGATCCGGGCAACTACCTTTAATGCCACTTTATTAAGTATTCATTATTGTCAACTTGGCTTGTGGATGCGGGCACTGCGGGAATCGAGAGGGCGCTGCGAGAATCGGGTCGGCTCTGCGGCAAAGTTGAGCTCAGCCGAACCGAATCCAACCCGTGGGCGAGAGTGGACCAAGCTGGGTGTGCGAACTTGTGCAGCCTTAAGGAAGGTGTGTTGCGGTCCGTTGAGATGAGAGGAACTACATCTGTGAGGTGGAACATTAATTGCCAGCGGCACATTGATGTTTATGTAATTAATTTTAATTGCAGTACTTTTCTCCAGCTCGGCTCGGGCGCCAAAAAGTTTCGGTTTATTGTTTTGCTGTTGTTTTGTTTGCTCTTTTACAGTTTTATTAGCGGGCAACATTTGTTTTCATGTTGCCATTTGACAAAGTGCTCGCCGCTAACAGCCCAGCAAAATCAATAATAACAGCTATAAAATATTTAGCTACATCGCCGCACAGCACACGGCAGACGGCAGACGGCGCAATAAATAAATCATTAACCATACGAGTAAATAAAGCGAAGCTAAGAAACATTTAACAACTACAAAGCATGACTTTGATACACCGTGCGCTCTGTAGCACTGTAGCTACCTCCATTGTATTTGCTCGACAAATAACAAAGAGCGGCCCAACGGGCGTATACGCAATAACTAAATTATTGCGCATACGCTTCAGGACAATGGAAGCAAGGCACTCATTGTGCGAGCTCATAAGTAGAGCAGCTGAGAGAAGCTTTCAGGCATGACTTGCATATATCCTGGAATTTAAAAAGCAAACATGAGCTCAGATAACAATACTATCTGATATACTGTATATTTTTAATTGCAAAAAATGCATTAAAAAATATAAATATAAAAAATAAAATAAATATAAATAGAATAATTAGAAAAACAAATATAATATTTAGAAGATGCATCCATTTGTGTGTCTCTTTCATAATTTATTTGACCCTATATCACATATATATCTTTCATTAACAGCAAAATATACTAAATGCTATATACTAAATGGTGAATTGGACTAGACAGCAAATAAGTTGAAGAGAATTAGTAGATACACCTCTAACTATATATCCTTTTCATATTTGATTTCTTCTGCCTATTCCACTTCTATTGCAATATAAACTAAATACTAAATAAATACTTGGTTATGTTAGACAGCTAATGAGTTTATGATAATTTGCTTTCATGATTAATTTCTGTGATCCTGAACCACTTACTCCATTGCCTCATTAGGTATTTAATTAATTACTATAAATACCAGATAATAAATAAATACAATTAATACTAAATACTATACACTAAATGAATGTAGACAGCTAATGAGTTTTTGGCAATTAGTAGATCTATCTATCCATCTCTTTCTATACGCCCCTTTCATGAGTTTCTTCTTTGATCCTTAACCAAAGTTGCGGCATGACAGTCTATTAGTCAGCTCATCTTAGACTTTGCTTTATGGGAATGGCCTTAAAGTTGCCTCAATTAGCGGCCGGCCGGCCAGCGACAAGCTCTGTTTGCTGCGTGGGCGGCATTTGGGCCAAAAGGACGGCGCATGCAGACAGGACATGCGCAACCTGTGAACGTGCTGGCGAATGTTCATTTTAATGAATCGCATGCTAAATATAGTGAGCAGCAGGCGCCATGCCAAAATAAATGAGTTGCTAATTAGGCTGACGAACGGACAGACACACACACATAAAGGAACGGCACTTGAAATGAATATGTATAACTAACTAAAGCCAGGTTAGGCTATCAGCCGGCAGGAATCTGTTAACTGACTGTGTGACCTCATCCATCCATTTGATGTTATTAACAAACTCTAAAATTCTGTCATCGCTTTTTATTTCGAAATTATGCGAAATAATTATAGAAAGTGCCGAGCAAAAAGCCATTTAAATATTACAAATGCAAAGTACAGCAGAACATTTAACATTCACGCACACACACACACACACACACACACACACACAGAGTGTGTGTATGCAATGAAATTTAATGAGTTAAAAAGATGTCGCCTTAGCCGGAAGTTGACAATGGGCTTAGTACCAGCCTCAGCTCAGCTCGGCACGGAAAAGTAAACTGATGTATTTTTAATTGTTGCATATATTACCATAGATTTAAATTATATGATGAGGCAGCCAAATTATGTGTGTGTGTGTGTGCAAAGGGCAAAGTTCAAGCAGATGCTCGAATAACTTGGCAAGTTAATGAGTGCGTAAGCATGCCCAGCACACTAGAGATATATGTATGTGTGTATGTACCGTGAAACATTTTCATTAAGAATCTATATATGCATATACACATACATACACATTTCATACTCCTTTTGAAATAACCCATTATCAATTCCGTTTCACTCACTAAACTAAATATTCTATTTGTTTTACTGCACTTTTGCAGCTATTTCAATTGTAAGGCTCTTCGCGCTCGGCGAGTTCATTAAAGTGTAGTCTCACTGTATTTACATAAATGTATATTCCGGGCAGCGCAAATGCAAATATTTGTTGTGCTTGTGACAACAGAGCAGACAAGCAAAAAGGCTTCAACAGGCGCCAGCTCTCCCGCCGTGGATTCGGTTCGATGGCTCGATGGAAGACCTTTTTTTTCTGTTGTTGTTTTGCTTTGTTTTGTTGTCAGCTCGAAATTATTTCATATCGAGTTTCAAATGCTCGTCAGCTGCGAGTGAGATAGCATTATTTACTAATTAATATATGGTATAGCTCCTGCTGCTGAAGACTTTATCTACTCGACCTAGATCAATGAATTTTATCTTTATCGATTTTTGAAATTCCACATGCCACAGCTGAAAAGTTTTCTACATCAGCTCAGTTGATTGAGTTAGTTGGTAAATGCACATATAACTGTATTTTCTGCTTTGCCACATAGTTATTTGCTGACTCCGCATGCCTTACTATGCGATTCTCATTAAGTCAACACAGCTGCAGAGATTTGATGTGGCGCATAAACAAATAATGTTTTCGGTCTTATGCTAGATTTGCTTTTTGCAAAAACTGAAAAATGACTCTTCTATGCGATTTTCATAAACTCAACTATGTGGGTCTGCTTGCTTATGCTCTCCAGTTGTGGTGTAATAAATCTTCTCTCTCTGTCACTCTGCATGTCTCTTTTTTTGCCTTCCATAATCCTCTCTCTCTACCTCGTCTTATTTACATAACTGTCTGTGTGGCCTCTCGTTTGTAAGCCGCTTTGGGCTAAACATTCATTCACATATTTAGGACTGGCTTAGGCCAAAAGTAATTCATATGAATATTATAATATTTAAAAGAACAAATTCGCAAAGGGAAAACACTGTTTGCCAGCTCACATGATTTTCAAATGCTAGAGAAAATCTGAAAAATTTCAAGTACTAAATAACTGTCCGACAGCGGAACAGCGGAACAACGGAGCAGCGGGACAGCTGGAAAGAACTTCATTTATTTGCGCATTCCATTACTTATGAGGACCGGCGCTTAATTTGGTCGCCCAGCCAAGAAAAATGATGAGCAATTTGCCCGGCGCTATCCAGGGAACTCTGTGAACTTGAACATTGTGAGAACTACTTTTCCGCTTTTCGCTCTCCAGTGTCCGCCGTCTTGTTGTCCTTGCTCTTGTTGTCACCGCTGGAGTCGCTGAGATATTTGTGTTCATAAATTGCGAGTGGCCCTAGTCGCTTATGTGTTTAAATTATGTAGCATTATTCAAAATATTAACTTGAATTCACACAGGAACATCACAGGGATATGCTAGCCTCTGCTGCCTCTGTCTCGGGGCCCGTCTGCACTTGCTCGCATATTTTAAACAACATTAAATTCGTCGTCTCTATACAAATACATCTCTATTGCTATATTTTGTGTAAATTATCACAAACTCACACTCCGGCTGCTCCAGCTGCTCCAGCTGCTCCATTTGCCCCGGCCGACCCTGCTTAGACCCTCGCTGCGGTCTGTTTGAGAGTTTATAAAATAAAATTAATTTGGCTGCGGCAAGCGTACAGTGCGTATTAATGTATGTGGACAGGGCGCAAAACCGACATCAGCTCATTACTCAAAGAGAGTGCGAGAGGGAGAGAGGAAGAGAGGGATAGAAAGCTGCGAGAATTTCAATTTTAATTCACTCACAGCGATTAAATAATGTATAAGTTACCCAGGCAGGGATTTCGTGACACGATTTGATTGATATGCCAAGCACGTAGATGGGCGGGGCAAAGAGAAAAAGGCAAATCATAGCGACAAATCGAAATGGAGAGTGGAGAGAGTGGAGAGACTGACAGCCAGATAATATTCAATATATATTATAATGATATTTGTCTCATCAATTACTGCGACTGTGATTACTGTGAAGTGATTCAAGTTATGCAAATGTTCAAAGGCCAGACTTTTTTTTATTCATATGAAATTCTGCAAGTCCAACTCCTTTTTTACATTAAAGTCCGCTCATGTAGATTTTTGCAAAATATAATCTGCAGATTCAACACTTGTTTGAATTCAACTACGATTTTATATACCTATAATCTAATGCCACACATAAAAAAAAAGAAGGCAGCTTCATCAAACGCCTCAAACGTTGATGTTGTCTCTGGCCAAAAAAACAGCGAGAAGAAAAAAAGTACGCTCGCTCGTAAAATGAATGATTATTTCGCACTCATGTGTGGAATCGCACAGCCATTTCTAAGAACCAAAACCGAAACCGAAGCCAAAACCAAAACCGAAAGCCAAATCCCGACCCAGTCTCCCTCGAGCCATAATGACATGCAGGTCCTCAACATGTTGACGAGCTGTCGCTCGTAAAATGAAATAAAATAAAATACAAAATAATGCGAGCCAATGGCATAGGAGTGAAGCATAGTTATCAGGGCCCCGGGCAGGGCAGTGCAGGGCGGGGCAGTCCCAGAGAGCGAGGGAGCTGGCTCTCATGATATCAATCGCAATCGAGCTGCCAACTCTGATTAAAATAATGATAATGTTCACTTCAGTTTTTGTCAACATTTCTGATTGCTTTTTCTTCGTCTTGGCTCTTGATTGACTCTCGGCCAAGCAAGACAGCTGCATTAATTACACTCAGAAAAAAACATTAATGACTTTCACCTAAAGTTTTTGCTGGTCAGCAAAGGGGCGTGGGAAGTTAAGTAAATTTTATCTCAGAGCGAACATAAAGAGTAGATAGATATTACCCGAAATTCACAGGGCATTAGCTAGTCGCATAAACTTTATAACTCTGTCGCTTTTGTTTGCTTCATTTTTTTCTGTTTTTTAGCTGTAATACCTTGAGGCAGAGTTATGTGTATACCTGGACCATAAATTATAGGGCGTGCAGCTGCCAGCTTTTCCATATATATATGTATGCTTCTTCTTTTCACCTTTTTTTTACACATTTTTTTGTGCGGACACGCCCAGACAACTGGCCTGCCCTCAAAGGGAACGGGGCCCAGCTGCCTTTCTGGCACATTTATGGTTATATTTTTTAACAACTTTTGTAATGCTCTCTGCCAGAATTCTTTGCCTGCCAAGCGAGTTTCTTTCTTTCTTTTCCACGAAAGTTTTGCATAGATTTTCTTTGTTCGCTGATATACCCATCCATGCACAAATGCGACAGAGCATACTGGGCACAAAAGGGCTAAAGACCTTTCTGATTTACAGGGTATCTCAGTTGGGCTGATATTGTTTCGCAACATGCTTCAAAATTATGACCACCATGTCGAGAGATGTCTTTGTTTACTTTCCTCTCCCCCCTCGCCATTCAGTTGCTTTCAGTTTTTCTCTTGCTCGCACATAAATTAAGAAATGACGTTGAAAAAAATAAACACTCAAATGATTGTCGTTGCTGTTGTTGTTGTTGTTGTCGCCTAGTCTGACAGCTCATGAAGAGGCCTGCCTTAGCTGGGCAGCTCTGACATGCTCCCAAGTCCCGAACCCGAGCAGCAGTTCAAGCGCCGCCCGCTGACAGGTGTTTCGTGCTTCTACGCAATTACAACGCCTCGATGAGTTGTGCCAGACCCAAAACATACACTGCGAGAAAATATTATACATTGCCCAAAAAAGGAAACAAAAATTAAAGTAAAAGTAAACTTTTTCGTTAAACTTTAGTTAAACTTAGTTTTATTTTCCTTGAAAGTTTTCTCAGACATTCCATTAGACTTTTCGCTCAGTGCATATTCCCTTTGGCTACACCTGTTTACATATTGTCTCCATGGGCCAAGCATTTCCCACTGATTTTGTATGAACTTTTTATGCTCGCCACTGCATAATTATTACAGCAGCGCAATGACAAAGCCCAAATCCTTGAGAGAGGCAACGTCTCCGCCTCCTCCTCCTCCTTCTCCTCTGCGTCACAGCCTACGGTCGACGGCCTTAAGTATTCATGCAGGCAGGGATTGTGTTAACATTAAGTATACGTATTATGATTGTAGACGCAAGGGTTTTTTGTTCGCCAGGACGACGAGGCAGAGATATAAAATTACAAGCAGTTAAATTGGATTTGAAAGGGAAGCTGCACAGGTAGCCCGAGATTGACAAACGCTCTCAAATAAGACTCGAATTTCAATGGAACTTGTAAGAGAAAGGCGAATATAATGAATGTGAATGTAAACGTGAATGTGAATGTGAATAAATGGAATTTAAAGCCCAATTTGGCCAAAATAAAATACAATTTAGATAATTATTGAGGAATTGCACACTTTGGCAATTGTTTTGGCCATGAAAAGACTATTGCTGAGGCAATTATTAAAAGGCATTTTTCCCTTCATTTAACTTGGCTATTTCCAGGCAACAGGCAATGGCCAAGAATTGCCTTTTCAACTTTAATAAGAGCCAAGCCGCAAGCAGTTGGCCAAGTTGCCGCTGCTCGACTTCTGCTGCTCGAATCATTAAACATGAAATTTAATTAACTCTTGATAAAGTTGCTAATAAACGCGCATCCGCTGCCGCGCAGCCTGTGGCTCATATTAAGTGGCATTAAGCCGTGCTGTCAGCACTACTCCAAGAATTCGTAGAACTGTCAACGGATGTGGAGTGAGCAACGCCCAAACCGACGACCCAGCTCTTCTGTGGTCAGTGGTGCGTGCCGTGTGTGCCATGTGTGGTGCTCTCGGTGGCTCATAAATTATATATAAGCACTCACTATTTATGCTCAGCTCTGCTGAACCGAACAATCTTTCACCAGGACTGGCCACGTGCTGACCAATGTTTGCCATCCGCATCCGTTTGCAGCCCACCTGAAGTTCACACTGAGAGAGCGCACGTGTAGGCAGCGCTGCCACGCCCTACAATTATACGTATTTCTCTCTGTCTATATACATATGTACATATATATATATATATATATTTGTGTGTTTGTATAACTCGATTCGACACTTCTTGCCCAATTTAATTGGGCATAAACGCTGTTCGCTTTTATAGACGTTTCCCATCAATAACACAGTCAGCTGCAACTGCCCATTAAACGTCGTCACGCGCTCTGCACACTTGGCCCAAAGCAAGAAAACAAATATTTTTTCAATAAATTTATTGAATTCCTTAAATTGTTAGCAAAAGTAAAAAATCAAACAGAGAAAAATACAAATGCTATGCTAATAAAATCTTATTCATGTTAAGTTAACAGAGCTGTTAAGTTTAATGAGCTATGATGTTAACAGAGCTGCCGAAGGCTGACGGCAGAGTGACCGCGAGAGCGATGCGATGCTATTGAGCGACAAAGTGCGAAAAAGCTCTGTATGCAGATTTATATGTGATCGCTTAAAACATGTCAGAGTGCAAGCGAAGCGAGAAGAGAGCCAAAGCGAAATGAAATGCTTTTTCGCTTTATCGCATGATAAAGCTTTTCTTATACTGGTGTTTTTGTTGCGTGCTGAGCTTAAATACCCGTTGGTTAATAGGTGCAATACATTCTTTTGTGCAATTCAAGCAATAGTTCTCTCTTTCACTCTGTCATGTCATCGCTTTGCAGATCGCTGCAATTATTACCGCTTATAGCATCGCATCGGCCACTCTGCCGTCAGCCCAAGTTTAGTCAATGAATAAAATGAATAAAATCATATTTAATTCTATAAATTCAGACATTAATTGGTAAAAAGCTCGCTTAGGGCTAGAAAAAATTTAAAAAAAATAAAAAAAAATAAAAAAAATTAAATAAAATAAAAAATAAATATAAAATTAAAAAAAAAATAAAATAATACAATATAAAAAATATTAATAAAATTTTAAATATTAAATATTAAATATTGAGAAATTCGAAAGCTTTAAGGAATTTAAAATATTATTCATAAAAGTCGTTCTTAAAATATATAATAAAATATATAAATACATAAATAATAAAATATAGAAAATATAAATAGATATTATAAACCCACATATTTGACTGTTAGGAATTTCTAGCAATGAATAAAACATATTACAAACTATAATTTATGCCTTAAGAGTACTAAAAACTCGCTAGAAGCATGAAACAGATTTGACTGTTATTCCTCCCAAGCTCCCAAATCTTTTCAAATAAATCTCACTTTCAGGAATTTTCCTAAGATATCGAAATGTTAAAGATTCTTTTGTCTTTGTGGCATTTTGTTTGGCTAGCTGCGGCATTTGGACCAGTGTGAATTGGCAGCAAGGCGAAATGAAAATTTGGCACTGCTATGAGCTACGTGCCCGGCATACGGATCAACATTTCCCACTTGCTTGGGGCCATGGCAACAGTCGTCATCGGGCACTTTTGATGAGTGAGTTAAATGCTTCAGCTGTTTGTTTGCAGTACAGACAGGAGGATAACAGGAGGAGTACAGGAGGAGTACAGCAGGCGTACAGCAGGCGTACAGCAGGCGTTCTCTGGCCCAACATAATCGCTATACACGGTGCACAGCGAACACGGAAAGATGGCCTAAATGAGGGCATCTATTTTGGCTAGGAAGCACATTCCCAAATTTATTGTATTTTGGCGTAATTTTTATGATTTATTTATCATCAACTCGTAGTAACTGGGCAAAATTTTGGGGCACCGCCCCCACATTTTATCGAATGAAATTTATGGCCATCAATTTTATTTTGATGTATGCTCCGAGTTTTTGTTTTAAGCACCCAAAAAACCAGGGGCATGGCCTTGTGGTTGAGAGAAAGAGACAGAGAAGCAGTTGGCAGAAAACTTTAAGCTCATAAATTCCGTGGGCCATTCGGCAGGTGTTGGCACATGTGGGCAGACAGGTGATGTGGGCTTACCACGTCGTAATAGCGCCCACATTTGCGGCATGCTTTTCTCACCTAATCCTGACCACTTTCAGTCGTGAATGTATTTCCATCGGCCTAATAGTTTCTTACCCATGTTGTTTTTCCACAGTTCCGTCTAATTGTTTGCTCAACACCTTGGCTAACTTCCTGGCTGACAGAGTGCTCGTGGCCCGAAGCGCTCATTGTTCCCGGCTGCCTCGCTCGTTGGCCATACAACATAATAAAAGCTTGTTAACTTAATTGCTTAATTGGCCTGGCAGTGCCAATGGCCAAGGGGGAGGGAGGGAGCTGAATCAGGTATGCTGGCAAAAGCAGCGCAGCTCTAATGAAAATGTTATTTTCCCTTTTCACCTCACACATTAGGCTGATTAGACACGGGCAACGGGAATAAAAATAGAGCCATGTGGATATAAGTACATACCGCAGACACACACAGAGAGAGAGAGATGCACACGCATACACATATGCAGACGCACACATGTTTATGTGGAACGTGTTGAGTTTTACATTACTAAGCTAACTCGAAGCTCACACCCCTTGATAAGTTGTAAAGTTAAAACGGCAATTGCATTTTTATTTAATTATACCCTAACGAAACTTGTGTACTATAGCTAAATGCGGAGTTTAGTTAACTAATGAATTATTTTTTTAAAGGCATAATAAATATATTTCGTTGAATGTGTATTGAAAAATAAATAGAGTTTAAGAGAAACTACACCGTTTTTAAATTGACTCTTAACTATGTTAAATTACATAAACATGTTAATTTACATTACCCACTCAAACCGCTCTTTATTGAAAGTGTAGAACTGTTATACATGTGCTCACTCACATGTGAGTATAAGAGCTAACATTGAGCTGCTTTAAAGCCAGCTGCAGCGCATACTCTACTGTTAAATACATTTCTATACTTATGCAAACGAAACCAACAGGCCACTGTTAAAATAAACAGCTCTCTCTCTCTAACTACGGTTGAATCTCTTAACAGTGCTGCTTAATTATGCTGGCTGGCTTACTGTTAAGCTAACATTTCTGACTCTGATAAATATAAATGGCTTCATGTTAAGCTACTCTTTATGT
The DNA here is from genome assembly GCA_035045965.1 of Drosophila aldrichi. Taxonomy (NCBI): domain Eukaryota; kingdom Metazoa; phylum Arthropoda; class Insecta; order Diptera; family Drosophilidae; genus Drosophila; species Drosophila aldrichi. The sequence goes on along the minus strand of JAWNOM010000248.1, from coordinate 59,328 downwards.
TAAACAACATTTAAGACTGGGATAAATAAAAATTCGTCGGCACTGCAACTAAAAGAAATGATAAACGATATTTTCCTATATTTATATATAACTAATATATTATAAAGTGTAGTTCATAGTGCCACTATCACTTGTCATTTAGTTAAGAACAGAGATTTGCCCTTTAATGCCAGGCTGTCGTACATACGTAACTACTCTGAGTCTCTGAAACAGCTGCTGTTGCTGTTGCTGCTGCTGTTGCGCTATCGATTACAGTTTGTGTTAAGCCCGTCGACCCGCACAGGCTGGCGCACATGAGAGACAACCGATGGCCAATGTCAATTAGACATTTGCCATTTGCCATTTACCATTCGCCATTTGGCATCGGGAACTTCATTAATCGCTTTTATTTCCTTCAACTGTCGGGCTGTCAGTCAGGCTGGCTTATGCACCAGCTGTCGTCAGCATCAATCCGTTTTAGCTAATACACATATTGATGTGAATGTTGCAAAATACAATAAATGTGTTTCATTAGATACACACACACAGACGTACGTCTGCCACTAGCCAAATGAAACACATGTTTCATGACAGGGCGAAGCCAAATTTAAGAACTGAACTCGCATCGCTCAGGGCCAACATTTTGTTTTATAGCCAAAGATTTTACGCTGTGACTGTAAGTACATATTGAAATCATATTATGTACATATGTCTGAGTGCATATGTGTGTGCGTGTGTGTGAGTGTTTGATAAGCAGCCAACGACCTTCTTATTGTTGCCATTAAATTCACACACAAGCAGAGGAGGCGTGGCGCATTATGCTTGATTTTTATATGCAACGATTTATTGTAGTATTGGTTTAATCAGGCTCTTTCGATTTTACAGCGCACTTGGGCACTTTTAGTGTGATTGATTGACATGGCCAAAACGTTTCGCTTTTGGACCAGCATGAATATCTTGTGTAATTTAAATGAATATCTGAATTCAATATGCGAGAGGTCAAACTGTATTCAAAATGCCAATTGGACATTTCAGAGTGCTATTCAGAACTTTTACACTAAATGCTGGACTTTAGCTTATCAGTAACAGCAACAGCAACAGCAACAGTAACAGCAACAGCAACAGTAACAGCAGCAGGAACCATCGCATAACTGATGACATTCCGAGTATTTTTATGGAAACAAAAAATCAACTAGAAATATGATCACAATTGTAAAGTTGGCATTCTAAAGAGTCAACTCGCTTGGGTTCCCCGCCAACTGGGCGAGTTCGGTGGCATTTGCCATTCACAGCAACCAGACAGCAAACAACAAAATACAATTTAGTTGTAAAAAAGTTTAGCACTAACTCGCTCTGGCAAACTTGTTTACAGAGACAGTGAACTGCTGCAGGGGATTGGTGAGGGGGGAGCGGGGTGAGAGACATCTGCCGTAGCTCAAGAACTCCCACAACGAGCTGAAACTTTTTCCGACTTCGTCTGCTGCCAGTCCGGGTCCGACAATTGCCGTGCACAGCAATTCCAGCTGCAGTAGTTGCAGTTCTCATGCATAATGCATCAAATGTGCTGCTGGCGCCCGAGACGGGACCATCAACTATATCACTTACCGTTCAGTCACCAGCACGCCGTGATTCCACAGATACCAACTGTATATGTGTCTGTGTGTGTGAATTTGAATACAAGTATTCAAGGCATTCTTGTTTTTTTCTCTTTTTTGTGTGTTTTATTTTATGCCAAGCCGTGCATTCAGCTTATTTACTCACACACACACACACACACCGACACACATCATGTTGCCAAGGGGTAATTAGAATCTGACTAAGATTGTAGTGTGTGCCACTACTAAATGCGACCCGGACTGCATAATTCATAAATTAAAGGCCTCTCGGACAACAGCTCTGAAATTGCGTTTATATGCTTAGTTCATTCCTGTCTGTCTGCCTGTCTGTCTGGCTTCAAAGCCAACCGCAAACATGGCCAAAATGTAAACAACAGCAACAAGAAGACCTTTTCATTTGTATATAAGTATGTATGCATTTAGATTTTAAGTGCGAGCAAGTCAGATAAAAGAGATTTTTGAAGGAACATGTTTGCATAGGCAACGACCCATGCTAAACGCCAGAAAATAGTTGCCAAATTTCTTGATGTGAAAACATTTCAATTCTGTCAGCCACTCTGAGGTCTACAGAAACCCAATTATGTATTTAATCGATATGCCAAACAATATAATTAAATGACAAGTCCTATAGATTTCTAGCTGGGCAGCTCCAAGGCGTATTTAATGTCAGTCAAGGGTTGTATTTATTAATAATATATTTTTATTACTATCCAATACTCTCTAGCTCAACAATATCCATTAGCATCAGTTAGTTACAGCACCTTTAAGAGAATCAAATTTTATAGAACTAATATAATTTATATCAACATTATCTGTTACTGCTGCTACACTGTTAAAAGATATACAACTATTACTACTGCTACTGCTGCTGCTATCGCTGCTTCTGCTACTGTTGCTGTTGCTATTGCTGTTTCATCCACTCCGTCTGCTGCTGCTACTTCTGTTGCGATTGCTACTGCTGCTAGTGCTACTGTTGCTATTTCTGATTCAGCTACTGTTTCTGCTAATGCTGCTGACTCTGCTGCTACTGCTGCTGCTATTGCTGTTTCTGTTACAGCTTCTGTTGCTGTTTTTACTGCTGCTATTATTAATCGATCCTCTTAATACAGCTGCTTCTGCTATTGCTGCTGTTATTACTGCCGCTCTCACTGCGACTGCTATTACTGCTGCTGTTACTGCTGCTCTTCGGTTATTACTGCTGCCACTGCTAATGCTGCTGGCTCTGCTGTTGTTGCTGCTGTTATTACTGCCGCTCTCACTGCGACTGCTATTACTGCTGCTGTTATTGGTGCTCTTCTGCTATTACTGCTGCCACTGCTAATGTTGCTGGCTCTGCTGTTGTTGCTGCTGTTATTACTGCCGCTCTCACTGCTACTGCTATTACTGCTGCTGTTATTGCTACTCTTCTGTTATTACTGCTGCCACAGCTAATGCAGCTGGCTCTGCTGTTGTTGCTGCTGTTATTACTGCCGCTCTCACTACTACTGCTATTACTGCTGCTGTCAATGACAGCCTGTCATTGCTGCTCTTCTGTTATTACTGCTGCCACTGCTAGCTGCTGGCTTGCTGCTGTTCTGCCACTGCTGTCGCTACTGCTGTCGCTTCTGTTGCTGCTGCCGTTCTGCTAATGCCATAAAGAATCTTTTAATCAAATAGAATTTCAATGCCAGCGTTATTTATACATTTTATGATTGGCCATTTCTGTTCAGAGTCCCAGACACAGACAGTTAGCCCATAATGTGCTGGCCATAAAAATTATAAATAAATAAGGCCATTGGAAATTATTCAACGTCAAGGCTTTATATTTATGAGACAGTTGGCCTTATCATAGACAACGGCTGTTCGACATTTACCAAGCCATTTATTCGACTATTGCAATTGGCTATTTGTGTGCATACATACATATATTATAATCGAGTTTTTTTTTATAACGAGCCACCTTTTCCGTAGAACACCTGAGCAGCAAGGCATTGCCACGCTTTTACTTTTCTATGGCAACTTCATACGCGAAAAAGAGCTAAATAATAAAGAACAAAAATATATGTGTGGAGATCCGTGAGAGAGAGCTTTCCACAGAAGGCGATCAACACACAGAAAGCTCCGTGGCACAAGCCACTGAATGAGCTTTCGCACGCGAGCTTTCTTACTTGTTAGTGTTGCTTTTGTTCCTTTTGACTACTACCTCTGTTCTTGTCAGCGAGCATTGAAAACAACACGTGAATAAATAAATACTAATTTGCAAAGAAACTAAATAACTAATAATTGTATTTACTTACAGTGTTTCTCTGATATTCATTAAAAAAAAAAATAAATAAATAAATTCAGGAGCTGCCTTAAATATTCTTTAATTCATATTTAATTTATTTGCTGACTTTTAGTTTAGTTAAATTGGATTTAATTGGCCCATGCCCTCTGCTGCTTGTCGCTTCTATTGCCATGGCTAACGCAAGATTTATTCAAGCAGTGGAAATTACTTTTGCACTCACTGTTGACTTACCACCTGAGCGACTCGAGGCGCAACAAATGAAATTTGCGGGCACAAAAAGCATATGAAACTCATGCCAAATGTAATATCTCTCCACTGCTGCACTCTGCTCTCCTCTGCTCTGCTCAGCAGCTGCTTCATCAGCCAAAGCTGCCTTTGAGCTGCTGCAAATTCCATAAAAGTCATGCAGGCTTCTAACTGAGTTTCATTGGGCAGCATTTTGTGAGCAAATAGATTGCATCATCGAAATATTTCCACTCAATTTTTCTTTCAGTTCTCGGTCTATCCTGTTGCTTGCTGTGGCAAGCCGTCTTCCACTTTTTCCTTATTTTCATGTTTGCCGTCAAATGATGAGTTGGCAAAATACTCTCGACATTTCTCTCACTAAATTATTTATGCTACGACTCCTGCTACTCCTGCTGCCTTTGCCAATTCGAATAAAATATGTTAAAATTGACTTTGAGTGACATTTATCTGTGAAGTGCATTAGCTGAAAACACTTTTCAATATTTTGCATATCACTCGAGAGTTGCATTCTGTCAATGATTAAATATGCCCTCATTGAATATACATCAGAAAATATCTAGAGAGGAAGATGTACAGTCTCTTTATTGAGAAGGAATCCCCCTCATAACTCTATATGGAAATATATTCCCTCGTGGGTCTACTCACCCTGTCTCAGTTACATCGCCTGCTGGCATCGGCTCCATCGGAGCCAACCACAACAATGTCCAGCTCTGGCAGCTCGGCTGCGCTCTGGAACAGGCACTCGCTCGTCTCCAGCATGCTGATGCCCGTCGTGTTGTCGGAGCTGACGAAGGGCGTCTCGCTGAAGCGCACCTCTACCGTCTGTTCGTCGCCGGAGTCGATATAGTCGCCGTCCTCGTCTGTGCGCCGACGAATGCGACGGGTGAGCTCCACCTGCTGCTGCTGCTGTTGCTGCTGCTGCTGCTGGGACTGCGACTGGGATTGGGATTGACAGGCGTGGAGCAGGGCAGCGTTGATGCCGCGTCCACTGAGTATGGGGGAGACGGCGCCGTTGCCGTTGCCGTAGGTGGGCTCGCGCGGTATGATGAGCAGCTTCTCCTTGGGCAGGCAGGTCTCCTGGGTGATGCCATTGTCGTCCGGATCGTCGGCGTCCAGGCTACCGCCCGGGCCGCCCTCGCCGTTGCCGTGATGGAGCCGCGGGCCGCAGGTGTTGCGATCGCTGCGATTGTAGCCGCGGGTGATGTTGATGATGTTGTTGTTGGAGGGATTGAAGCAGGGCAGCACATGCTTGAACTCCTTGCGGAAGTTCTCATTTAGCCAGGCGTACAGAAAGGGATTGTAGCACGTGGAGCTCATGGCGATCGAGTGGGCCACGAAGAAGAAGAGCATGTAGAGGCGCCACTCATTCGACTTGTCGTCGAAGTCATCGAATATGTTCACCAGGTTGATGGGCAGCCAGCTGAGCCCAAAGACGGCCACCATTGCGATCAGCATGCGATTCGTGCGCTTCTTGCGATCGCGATCCGCCTCCTCGCGGCGGGACGACTTCGAGCCGGGCTTGGCCCTGGCCCGCTGGTTTAGCTTGACCGAGATCCACACATAGCAAATGGATATGATGAAGAAGGGCAGGACGAACTGCAGCGTCGTGGTGATGGCTCCGAACACCTTGCGGTAATGCTCCGACGGCCAGTTCTCCTCGCAGACGGTGACGCCGTCCGAGATCACCTGCATGTAGGCCTGGGCAGCCGAGGTGGCGTCGGGCGCGGCATAGCCGTAGCCACGGCCCCAGCCACTCGTCTCGTTCGCGCCGATCAGCTGGGTGGTGTTGTCCATCACCTCGTTGGTCATCTTCATGTACATGCCGTAGGGCACCGTCGCCAGCAGAGCGATCACCCAGATGCTGACAATGATGCCGATGCACGTGGAGAGCTTCATGCGCGGATGGAAGGGGTAAATGATCACAAAATACCGATCGATGGCAATCGAGGTGAGCGTCAGCGTCGATATATATATGCTGCAGCCCTGGGCGAACGAGACCAGATGGCAGAGCGTCCGGCCGAACGCCCAGCGGCCCATGAACGTGTAGAGCGGCGTAAAGGGCACCGCCAGCACACAGAGCAGAATGTCCGAGAGCGCCAGATTGGTAATGAATATATTGGTGACCGTCTGCATGGCCCGATTGCGCAGCACCACGTAGCAGACCAGCACGTTGCCAAACACGCCCAGCACAAACACGGTGGTGTACAGCACATAGAAGAAGATCTGCACGAACTGATTGTGTATAATCCCTGATTTATCGCCATCCCCGGCATCCACATTCAGGCTGGCGACGGTGCTGCTGCTGGCGGCGGTGCTGCTGGGGAAACTGATGCTGCCTGTGGGGCTGATGGTGGTGGTGGTGGTGGTGCTGCTGCTGACGCTGACGCTGCTGCCATGCGTGGCCAGTGTGGCCAGTGTGCTGGTGCTGCTGCCACTCCAGTTCATGCCCAGCACATGGGGCAGCTGCGTGCTGACTGAGACCAGCCAAGCGTTAACCGTCTCGTTGCTTACATTGGCCATGCTTAACGACTTTGTTTGGATACCTAATGAGACGCTTTTCAGTTGGGGCTGCGGCTGAATGGATTGCTATTGTTGCTGTTGTTGCTATTGTTATTGTTGAATCCTGTCCAGTTTAACCGGAAGTGCGCCACTTAAGCAGCCATTTCCGTCGTCTGGGCCGGATCACGTTTCAAGTTTATCTTTATCTTTAGCTTTAGTTCTTTCTTGAATGCCTTTTCACTCGTACTCAAAAAGTTTGCCTCATTGCTAATTGCTCTAATGCTAAAAAGATAGAAGAATTTCAGAAAAATCATTAGCATTAGATTTGTAGTATAAATGTAAAAGTTCATCCGACCGGAATTGCTTCTTAGTTGGAATTTGAAACTTAGTTTGCTTACTGCTTGCTAACCAAACCCCGACCCCCGACCCCTACCACCTACCCTACCATTTATAGCTGTTGTCCCGAAGGATTAAGCTATCCCCCTAGCAGCCATCTGCTCAGCTGCTGTCTCACTCTTTCTCTCTCTCCCTCTCTCTCTCTGTCTGTAGTAATAACAATGTGGCATCAGCAAAATGCGCCAAGGCGGAAACCAAACTGTGCCATCAGAACTCAACTTTTGTATTGTCTCAGGGCAGTTTATATAACTAGAGTTGGTTAAGTCAGTGCGATAGAGACACCAGCTCTGACACCTTGGCAGCTCATTGAAGCTGATATACAATGCGAAATGACGTGGAATAGCTCAAGGAATTCTGATTAAAGCGAAACACTATTTAAAACTGACTTGTGAAGAAACAAATTATGAGTTTCCTTTGGAAAGTGTCGCTTATACTATGAATAAATTTAGGAAATTCATGATAATAGAGAATGGCAGAGATTACTTGTCTTACATAACCTAGGATTGAGTTGATTTATGCTTCAATCAAATTTCACTGAACTTCATTATTATGTTTGAGCATTTGAGCTTTTACATAATCTCAATAACAAGAGATTTCCATGGACAGATCTTCCGGTGGAAGATCGTAGATCTCAGTGGATGGCTCAGCGATTGCCATACAAAAAATGGATGTAGTAGTGTCTTGCTCTGACACCCTTTAAATAGCCAAATGGAACGACCGTATCTAATTAGAGTCTGTAAGTATTATATTGCATTAAGTACCGTTCTGTAACGTATTTGATAAGCTCTATTAGTCCTCAAATACAAATGATTTTCATAATATAACAAAAGCGTCAACCATGAAAATAAATAAATAATTTCTTTTTTGTTTCTATGAATTGGGACAATGATTTAATTTGGCGAAATAAATAGGAAATCTAATATATAAAATTAAGAATAGAGAAAAAAACCTAATTCTACAAATAAAATAAGCGCAGAGAGCTTTTCCAATGAGTGGAAATTCTAGTAAACTGTTAAACTATCAATGGCATCCATTTAGCTCTTCGGGAATAACTACGTAATTAAACACATTTTATACATTTTCAAAGGATTTATTTAATCCAGGATTATCCTGGGTTTAGGACAAAGTGGAATCCTGCAATATGGGCAGCATTTCGGTGGGAAGCCTTTTATTGGAAGGTATAGATGGGCGTACTTTTTTTCTGGGCAGCAAGTTAGCAGACGCGAAAGGCTTCGACTCCTTTTACTCATTACCACAGCGATTGCCATCGATAATGTAATCAGTAGAGTCCACTTCATTGCGGGACCGTTATCTTCTGTATATTGCCTTGTTGGCTCTGGATCTATCAGAATTTAAATAAGCGAATGGAACAAACGTATCTAATTAGAGCTGCTTAATTTTAATTTAAAGGCAATGTAACGTTCTATTAAGGGGAATAATAGAAGAGCTGAGTAAAAAATGACAACAGAGTCTCAGTCAGTCGATTGCACGTTGTTCCAACTGTCTGACTTGCTCGGCTTGATTTATATAGTAGAGTATATTGGAAATTCAGTAGAATGTTCAGAGTTCAAATAATTTCCTTCTGTCAATGAACGGAGCCGGTCAAAGTATTTGATTAGCTATGCAGCTATATAAAGATGTTTAGATCGAGTGCTTTACGCAGATGTGAAGCTAATTGAATTCCGTTACACCGATTTCTGTGGAAAACTCTTCAAAGCGCAGTTCCAGATGCCTGCACAGCCAACAGCACTCAAATACGGCTGCCGCATCTGAAAGGAATGCATAGCGAACAGCTTAGCCCATTGCTAAGTGCAGAGCCAACAAGCAGCCTAATTTCAATTAGAAATATTACATTCACCTAGAGACTCAATCCAAGTGCAGCGCTTGGCTTACTCTGAGCTGAGAGATAATAAATATGTAGTAATATTATTTCTTAGTGTGAATAGCTCTTGGTATTAAAAGAGATTTGACCTTATCCAACAATCCCTACATATGTTAAGTCTGTCTCAAAGTTTGCTCTAGTTTGCAAGTAAATTCTGATATAGCATCTCTTCCACTCAGCTGTAATCCAAGTCTTTCAAGCAGAAACACTCTCTCTCTCTCTCTCTCGCTCTCTCTAAATTCTTAATGGCAGCACAAGCCACTTTAAATTGCCTTTCCATTTATTGCTTTCCATAGAATTTGCGTTTCAATATTGAGTAAATACCTTTTACCAAATCAAAGCCCCAAGACAGTGAGAGAATGTCAAAAATGGTTGACCACCGCGGGCGCAAGCCGAAAAAAAAAAGAAAAGAAAAATAATAACTTTGATAAATTAATAGACGGAAGTGTGCTAAAACGCTGGCCCGGCATCCGAGGCAGGTTGGAAAGAAACGGCCGCAGGATAGGTTGCAGCACGAAACGAACTGCGACAGCCGGAAATTCCGTAAAAAATGGCAGTTAAGAATTTTATATTAACGCATTGGCCCGACAAGGGGCCCGCAGACCGTAGCCCACAACAAAGGCGGTAACTACTCAAGCCGTAAACATCATCGAAATCATTATTATTATCAGGCAGCAGCAGCTCATCATCATCAGCATCGTCATCATCATCATCGTCGTCGTCGTCGTTGTCATCTTGCTTATCCCGCACATTATCTTTACTAACAAGGCAGCACAAAGCAGCTCGAGTGTGTCCTCCAACTGCCCGACCGTCCAACTGTCCCTCTGCCCGACAATTCGACAGCCGGTGCTGGTAGCGCAAGCTGCGCCACTTGGTAATTTTAATTTTGATGCATTTGTCACCATTTTTGTCGAAACGATTTATCTTCCAGATGAGGCTGCGCTGTAATGAAACAAGCCATTGGTGTCAGAGCCAACCGCTTACTTTAATGGGATTTACTTTATGTTTTGCCTCTTCTTTGTATTTTGTATAGGTAGGGCTGCCAGCTCCCTCTGCTTGTCTTGTACTTATGGCAACAACATGTATTGCCTACTTATAGGCGTACGTGAAGCTTTTATGGATTTTCTTTCTTGCGGCAGGAGACGGACTGACCCTTTGGAGTGGAAGGAGCAATTCCTTGAAAGGAGACTTGGCTTTTCACTTTTACTTTCTCAACTTTCTCGCACTCTCCCCACACACTTTGTCCGACACTTTGTTTTATTGCTTTATTTGTCAGAGCCACACGGCTAGATCTAGATGCTGTTGGCCCCAGGAATTGTGAGTGAAATTTCTTATGTTTTTTTTCTGGGAGAAAGAAAACATTAAATACGCTGAGATAAAAATTAAAAAATATAAATTTGTGGAACAAAAGCCATGAAACAAAATTATTTGGTTTAAAACTGCTCAGTTTTCTTTATTTGTTTTAATGTGCTAGAGTGAGAAGATTATGCGGTCTGTTAAATTAACAGCGTTACGTCATTCTGCTGAAATTTCAAGCAACTCAAGCAACTTTGACGCTGCAGTGCACTGTTATCGGTCTTTTAAACAGTAAAACGCGCTAAGCTGTAAATTGCAAACTCAACTAAAACTAAATAAGTATTTTATGTTACCTTTTGTTAGTTTAACTAACATTAAGAGTAAAATGAACTGCTCTTTCGTAACATCCTAAGTCTTTTAACAGCGAATTAGTGCTAAATCGCTTAAGCTTTAAAGTTCTGCTGAAAAAATTAAATATGTATTAATATAAATATCATTATTTAAATGCACATATAATTTTTGCCCATATTTTTATAATGTTAACACTTTTATTTAACGCATTGGCACTGAGTATCTATTAAATATTAATTTTAAAGGTCTTTAAATATTTGTATAATCTCATTAAATAAACAAGAAACGATTAGAAATGTATTTTTTCTTTTGGTTTCTTTTTAGGAATGTTTTATTCTGCATCAAAGTGAAATTTCAGTATCTAAAGTAAAAGATTCTGCCAATGAAGGGTTAAGCTATGCGAGTTTATCATTTTCTCTATATATTTATCAAATCAAGTCTCATGATGAATTTTATTCGATATTCAAGATGAGCTTACCATGATCTATAGAACAATATATTTCACATTTGTTTTGTGCAGCATTCCTTTGAAAAGGAAACACATATTCTAACAAGCATTATATTCTTTGCATGGCATGCAAAGTCTATGTAATAAATAAAAGGCAAAGTTATTCAGCAACACGCAAAGAGAGAAAATACAACTAAATTTCTGAAATTGATTGCTTAAACTTGACTTAAGCACCCAACATTATTGTTTATTCGAATTCACTTCAGTTTCATTTGTTATAGAGCAACGATGGCGTGTTCAAGTGCTTCCCTCAACTCGGATATATTTAAAGCAAAAATGAGTATTCTGGCCACAGCCGCACAGACCAGAGAGAGCCTTAACTACTTTTTAAGCCATTTCTCACACACAGTAAACTATGCCATTAACTTGGCCATAAATTCCACTAATGATGGCAGTAGCCCAATATCCGGGTCCGAAGTTTTCAACTGCTACGAATGATCTATGCCCAGTTGGCTCTTCATCATGATGCTGATGCTGATAATGATGCTGATGCAGATGCTGCTGCGGCTGCTGCTGATGATGGTTAGTGCACGCCTTTTAGCATTTTCTTCTAATTAACTTGGCTATTTTTATGATAATCAATTACAAAGTTTCTGATAGAAACTTTTGGCTTGATTCTGTGTGTTTTTGCATTGCAAAGTTTTGGCACGCATCAAAGAAATTACTGAACGCTTGATGGATGATTGAATGGGCAGACGCACAGCTGGACAATCGAGTGACGGAATTGTAAACATGTGTTTAATGTCAGTGTCAAGGCATAGCGCATCGTTTCTCATCGTCTCGTCGAATTGACATCGAAATTGAAATCGAAAATTTAATTAAAATTCACAACGGCAACCACTTAAAATTGTTGCCCCATTCCGCTCGAGTGACCCAACAGCGAAGAGCACTTTGCAAATTGTTGAAATTTCGTACATTATTCATATGTGAATATCTATTCATATTCACATATAAAGACAGACAGACTGACAGACTGCTTCCATCATTTATATAATTGTGGGAACTGCGACGAGAATATTTATTTGCTGATTTATATGCTCAACAACTAATTAGAGAATTTATTTCCATTTAAGCGCACAATGCACTCGCACTCACACTCACATTTGCACCCACAATGAGGTCAAGTCATTAAACATTTAAGTTACTCATTATTTGCATTTCATTTGTATACCCTGAACGCATTGAAAATGGGAAATCAGGGTATAATGGTTTTGTTGAAATGTATGTAACAGGCAGAACGTATTTCCCTTACGTATTTCCATTACGTAATTCCTTTACGTCTTTAATGCTTAGCTGATCGATCACACACTCTACTTCACGTTATTGCGCTGACCCCCAGGCCTGGTGGACGACTGAAGAAATGCTGCAGCTGCTGCCCTTTATATAGGGCCAATTTTACTCAAGCACTGTCTCTCTCAAGTGTTGAGCCCGGCGCTAGGTAGAGCTCGTTGCAGTTGAGCTTCAAAAGACGCTCTCTACTGCTGTGAGCATTCTAGCTTCGCTATACCTAAATACAAACACCAAATGACAACTGCTGCATACATATACAATAGACAACTTAAATGATCTTCTGCACTTCTTCTCTCCGTGCTTTTACTTTTATGTATATATGTGTGTGTGTGTCAGATAGACGCGAAAAATTATTGAAATATCAGTTCTCCGAAGGGTTCAGGGGATCTCGTAGTCGAGCAGTCACGACTAGAGCTTTCTTACTTGTTATGATATACATATATTCCTCATTAATTGTACACAAAATGGCAAAGCATTCGCAACAAAATAATCAAAATAAATATATGGAATTCCAACGGAACAACAAACTGAAAATACCCTAGATAAATAAATATAAATATATGTAAATGTGGGTACATATAATTATATATAAATCTATATAGTACTAATAATATGCTACAAAGTTTATTGTTTAATAATTGTATATTCGAAACGAGTGGAAAACTAAAGCAAAGTCTCGCTGCCCTTGGCAGATGAGTTATCTAAGTGACCCAGTTATTATTTGGTTAACTGATGAGTGAGTGTTCGTTTGATTGATTGTGAATTCAACTGATAGATGGATAAAGTACTACTTTTTATGGCTTGTGGTTATTAAAAAAAAAAAAGCAAAAATCAAATAAAACTTTTCGATAGCTGAACTTTTTGTAACAAAAAAATTTTACAATAAATCGAAAATAAAATAGCAATAAATTCACAACAAGACAGAAATTTACAATTTATATTTGTCCTTTTTATGCCCTGAATGAAAATGCGAAATCAGGGTAAATTGGGCATGTGAAATTTATGTTACAGAAGTCGTGGCCGACCCACGTAAAGTACATATATGTATATGTATATTATATCAGGGCAACGAGAGTCTTTCTGTACGTATGTATTATCTGAGAAGCTATAAGAATTAGAGAATTGTTATTTTTCTGTGGATCTATGTAGTCCCCATAACAAACGGTAACTATTTCGTTTATAATTTGGTCTGAGTTCAGTTATAGAACTAAAATTAAATTATAGAACTAAAAGCTTAGACTCTTACATATTTTAATTCTTATTATTATATTTTTTATTTATTATTTAATTTACTTTAATTAATTGAATTTATTTAAATTTATTTACCACATTTATTTTATTTATTTTTATTTATTATTTAATTTACTTTAATTTAAAATTTATTTATCTCATTTATTTTATTTATTATTTAATTTATTTATCACATTTATTTTAATTATTTTTATTTATTATTTATTTTATTTTAATTTAATTCATTTTTATTTATTTATCATATTTATTTTATTTATTCTTTAATTTATTGTAATTTAATTGATTTTAATTTATTTATAACATTTATTTTATTTTTGTTTATTTATTATTTAAATTACTTTAATTTAATTTATTGATCACATTTATTTTATTTTTTATTTTTATTTATTATTTAATTTATTGTAATTTAATTTTTTTTTATTTATTTATCACATTTATTTTATTTTTTATTTATTATTTAATTTTCTTTAATTTTTTTTCTTTAATTTAATTTGTTTATCACATTTAAAATTTTTTTTTTTTTTTCAAAAATTGTTTTTAGTTACGAAAATAAATTCTAAATAAAACAGACAAAAAAAATATATAATTTATTTCTAAAAATATGTTTATAAAAATAAATAAATAAATTTAGAATAACAACTGACTATTCATTACATGATTGTCAAAAAAAAAAATAAATAAATAAAAAAATAAAATAAATAAATAATATATATAAATTTCATTTCATATTTTTAATCAAATTTTGATTGCACTCAGCAGAACCAAATGTACAGCCGCTCGATATATTTTTATCTTATTATTAACTTTTCAGAGAGTTCATTAGTTCACAATAAATCAAACATGAGCTGCACTTAACCGCTTTTTATTGAAAACTATAATTAATATTCAAGAACTCATAAATTCTGAGAAAACCAGCTCAATTAATGCTCAAAGGTTTTCAAGCAAAGTAGAGGCACTTCTGAAACCGGTTCACCACCGTCAACCACAAAATAGATAAATAAATAATAATATTCATAAGAAATGCAACAACTATTTGAAACTTGCTGTGCTGCAAACTAAATGCATAAATTCAAATGCCCTAATTACATGTATCAACTGCGATTTGCCTATGGCGAGGAGGGTACAGTGAAATATGCCCCGGGACTCAGGCATTTGGTGATAAATGTCGTGCCCACTCCTGGGCCCTGGGGCCATTCGGCTAAGCCCATTACGGGCTGTATGGGGCGAACGATAAGCGATAGCACATAAAGATAACGCAGAAATCAAACTAAATGGCTAAAATTGGCAAACAACAGACAGCAACAGGAAATCTAGGCAACGATAACAAAACAACCAAAATCTAAAAAAAACAGAAGAGAGAAAAAAAATAAAAACAATAAAAATAAAAATCGCAGTTAAACATTATTAACACATTCGGTGTGCGGGCATGCGGGGTAGCTGGCTCTTATAGCCATTAATAAGATTGTTTTTGCATGAATTTACGGCCGGGAGCACGATATTGAGTGACCCGAATGGAAACCCATGCCCCTCGCCACATGCCTCTGGCAAACAAACACGAGAAGAAAAAAAAAAACCCACACATACACAAAAACAACAACAAGTCGAGCAAAAGTAAATAAGGCTGTGCGTAGGGCCTGACTGGTCTATGTGGTTCGTTGTTCGTTGTTCGGTTCCTGAGTTCCATTCGAAAATTGAAATGTTTGCCAACACGGGGCGCACTTGCGAGTGTTCTAGTCGAAAGGCAAATTTTATACAAATTACAGGGCCACTTTTGGACAAGGTTCAACGAGCCGTGCGCTGACAGAGAGATGGAGAGAGGGGGAGCTTAGCCAAGGAGTCTGAAAGGCCAAATAATACACTCAAACCAAAGCACTTGTCCCACAATGGACTCTGTTCTTTTCAAGCTTTTGTTGCCCCTGCACCCTGTCTGTGGGCGTGTAACCGTAAATCTACCAAAAATACAATTTGAATATGGAAAGCAATTACGGATGGATGCTGCACTCAGCGAGTAGCCAGGCAATTATAAGCCATCAAATTTTGTTGACTTTCAATCGTTGTGTTTTTTTCCTCTTCTTCTGGAGCAGTTACAAAGAAATTTATTTGGGGAACTTATTTTTGTAGAATTTTGCTCTAAATCGGAGTAAACAGCGTTTGGCCCTGACAAATCAACTTGAATAACAATTGTGAATTAATGATGTCAACATGAAACATGAGATATTACATTTTCTATATCTTTGAATAGCCAACGTTAAGTACAGTTGATTTAAGGTAGGATGTGATGCCAAGAACTAGCCAAATTTGAACTGATTGCAGCTGAACTTGTGCCTAAAATGGCATTAAATAAGTTGAGTTGATTAGATATACATAGATAATGCAAAAAATATATAATTAATTTTATAATATAAATATTATTAATAGTATTATTATTTGAGAGAGTTTCCCATGTTTTTCGAGCATATCTTCTAGTCAGTCAATGCTGCTTTCGTCCCGCTTGTTAAATCCAAAAAGCTGATCATTCAAATTGACTAGAATACCATTGTGAATGGTAGCGAAAACATGTCGGCATGCATTCGCCAGAGCTGGCAGATGCTAGTCTGGGGTTAAATGCGCCATGACATGCCACATAAGCTGCACACATCCGTACGTCCATTCCGTCCATTCCTCGAACTCGAACTGTCAAGCTGTCCAACTGCCTGCCTGCAGGCAATGCGTTGCATTGCGTTGCGTTGCGTTGTGCCGCACGACTAAGCCGAAAACTATTGAGAACTATTCACATATTCATATTCACATATGTATATGTATGTATGTGTGTGTGTGTGTGTGTGGCAATGCACTGAGCGAGAGAGTTGATGATGTGGCCTCGGCGCTGGCAGTAATAACCGTCGCTGAAAATGAAATGCCAAGGACACGATGTCAGTGCTGAACTCTGAGTGTCATTCGCCAAGCCAAGGGGGGAGAGTGGAAGTGGGCTGGGCGACCCAGGGGCGAACGTGCATAAAAATGAGTAATTTACCAAATGGCAGGCGGCCCGCCTAACGAGGGAACTTGACAGGTCTGCATGTCTGCGTGCGTATACTTATCTACATCAATCTGTCTATAGGTTTGTCTGTCACGCTGTCAGTCTGGCTTTGTGCCCTTTTTTGCCAGCGAGCTATCAAAAACAACAATTGAATTTTACGCCAGTTGAATGCGGAATGTTGAATGTTTTCCACGACATTTTCCTGAAAACAGCTTAAGGTAGGTAGTCCATTCGGTAAATATAACTAATTTGGCTACACTCTAAAAGAAAAGCATGTGGATCAAGGTCTAACAAAGTCTAATTAATTATTTTACCAGCCATAAGGCTTACGAAATTCCATTTTGAGTCAAACTTTTCTCTAGTGCCAAACTAAAAGAAAATTCATTTAAAACTACCTGCGCACAAAATCAATTCCTTCCTCCCTCTCTCCCTCTCTCTCTCTCTCTGCAAGCAACAAAGTTAAGAAGTTTCTATATTGAATTTGCGGCTCTAGCCACAAAAACTAGACAAGATACAAATTTGTTGTTTATTTAAAAGATTCGTGGACAAAGTCATCGAAGTTCAAGAACCTTCAAGTTTTTCTAATCTAGGCAACTCGAATGTTTAACCCGACCATTGATGTCTCTTATCTGTTTGGATTGGTGCCTTTTCATTGTTTATATTGCTCACTTGCCTGGCCGTTTAACCTTTTTCAGCTGGCATTGGCAATTTGAGGACGGAACGCCGGCCTGGTATGGTCATTGAAGCGAGTTTTCCCTTGTCTTTTGACGCTATTTGTTTGCACAACCTTTAGCCGTCGCACGCTTTTCCTTTTTGCTGCTCTGCTCTGCTCTGCTTACAGCACATGGGAGATGGCGCATGGCACATGGCACATGGCACATGGCACGAATAAAAACCAATATTAATACAACTAAAGGTTGCTCGACGGCAGACACCCAACCCAACCACCCAACCACCCAGCCAGCCAGGCAAATGAAAATCAATGAATTTGATTGCGCAAATTGTTGCCAACTTTTGTGGCTTAAAGTGTTATGTTTCAGCTGCACTCCTACGGCTGCCGCTGCACTTTGGGCCAAAGATGTGCGGTTCAAGGACCCAGTGACCATTATTAATTGACCATTTGCTGCAGCTCGACTGGTTGCCATTGCAACTACTTTGTGGCTAAACAGAAGAAGACAATGGCTTCCATAAATATTCCACACACACACTCACACACACTCATGTTTTGAGCAAGGGTTTGTTGTACTCATTTGAACCTTTCTCTTGGCTTATCACTGCGGTTGCTGCCTTATCGAAGGCACTGTGCACTGCGCACATTTCTTCAGTACCCACAAAAGGTTGCCACACATAATGTTGGGCCATTTGCAATAGTTGGGCCTGCGAGCGTTGAATAGCATCATCAGCAGCAGCCACATTCTGGGGCGTGGTCATTTAACAGTCTCTGCTGATAAGGCCAAAAGCCTCATGTGTATGTGTATGTGTTGGCCAAGAGCCAACATGCAAATAGTTTCATTTTTTATGCTAAGCCCTGGCCTCTCATGTCTGTCCGTCAGCCTGGCTGCATGCTCAGTAGCTCATTATAAATGCTTTAATTAAAACTAACTCGCACCGAGCTCAGTTGGTCCTTTTGCCTAATTACAAAAGCAAAATGCAAACTGCTTCAATGGACGCTCTCGACTCTCGGGTATAAATGCAGCGTAAACCTTGTCTCAGCTGCCTTCCGGTTTTAGACTATGCAAATTAATGAGCGTATTACTTCTTTTTGACTTAATGCAGACAAAATGTTGTAAATGGCGTTTTAATCAGTGCACGAGGCCAACAAGCAAAATTAATTAAATGCTCACTTCAAGCACCAACCACCCAGCACCGCTGAGCACCACACAGCTTTCGCCTTGCCAGCGCCAGCCGCAAAACGAAACAGACCCACTCAGCACTCAGCAACACTTGCCCCCGCCTTTACTTTCCCTTCTCTCTACCCCCTTCTCTCTACCCCCTTCTCTCTACCCCCTTCACTTCGGTCTCGCAAGCTGGATGCTGTCCTCGCTGCGCTCATCAATTTTTGCATTTTAATGATATTTGAGCCGCGATGCGACCGCGGACAAAAACGATATCGACATAGCTAACGCGCGCGTTGATTATGACGGTGCCGTGCTCATGACCAAAATCCATCTATGTTAACTCAAGTGCTCAAGGTCGTACTGCAAATGCTCTTTATTCTAGCTATGCTTTAATGAGCAAACTTTTTAATGATGATCTCTGACGATGTTAGTCAACCGAAAAACTTTAAGCTACAATTTTACAAGTCATCAAATGGCCAAGTCTAAAAGTGGAGAAAAATAAACAACAACAAAGCCTAAAAAACTTGAAATATATTCATTCTACTTGAATAAAGCTTTATTCTCCTAATTTATTTTTAATATAAAGCTGATGTTAAATACATAGATAATTCACTGACATGGCATCTCTGCCAAGGATCAACCCAAGTTGATTTAAGCCAAACCACTCAGAAATTTCTAGAGCTGACAACTTTTTCCAAACTTATTCCTGCTACGATTTTTCTCATTTGCATATTTCTATTATATGACAGGCTCAAAGATTCTTTATCTTTGCCCTTGCTATTGTTCCTATTCTCATAAATAATAATATATAAATATTAAACATGTTATGCTTCACTCCCTTACCGACTGCAGAGTATTTCCTGTTCGATCGGAGCGTCGTTCCTGTATCTATTTTGGCTGAGCATCTGCCGTGACCGTGGAAGGGCACTGTGAACCTTTCGTTAAATTGAAATGTAATTAATTTCTGATGCACACGCCGGTCCCCTTCGGCCAGGGCTGCTTAATTCCCAGGGAGTGCGTAAAATATTAAACAAAGCAGCATCAAAATCATAACCAAAACTGTGCCGAGCTGTTGGCCAACTCGTAGATGGATAGTAAATTGAAAGCGAATCACCCATCCAGCCCAGCGCTCATTTCGTATGAGAGCGAGCAAATGCGTGTGCCGTGATTCCCTCGAGAAATTTTTAGAAATCCTAGCCAGCCACAAGAGGGGGAGGGCAAACGTTTGAACAACCGACTAGATTACTCTGTGGCAGCTGCTGCGAGACTCTGCAGCCTGGCCTTGAGCGAAAATAAAAGGCAATCGTTTTATTGCCAGCGCAGATTGGCCATAAAAATGTCACCTGTGACTTGCCACGGGCCGCAAGAAATCAAATAGATTCAAGCTGCGACCGATTTGCCAGACCCACTTCACTAACCGACAAACGTATATATATATAGACTCTATATGTACATTTATATATTCATATATATATATATATAGTCAGCCACGACTCGCTGTAGATAGACGATATACATAATTTATGCAAAACTAACACAGCAATAAAAGGGAGTAGAGAGAACATGGGTGGGTTTACTTGGCGTTTGCCCTGCAAAGTATGCTAAATCAAATGTATCACGACATTTACAACCAAAGGGGGCAAAGTGGGCAACGGAGGCGGCACATTAGCTGGGTCAGAGTACAGGGTATGCGAGGCAAACGAAGGTTGAAATGTTCTTTGCACAACTTATCACAGTCAATGCAGCAGAAGTAAACACTTTCACTTCACGCAGCTTGTTTGATTTAAATGCAAATATACACCAGGACATCAGTACATGGGGATAGGAGGACAGCAGGACAGCAGGTAACTTCAGCTGGGGGCGTGTCTTGGCCAGTTTGCGCGATGGCTTGTCCCCTTTCGTTGCCGCTAAGCCTTAAGGACAACATCAACGTCAAAGTCAACGCCATTTTCGTCTCTGCTCCGCCGTTCGTGCGTTTTCAGCGAATTTCGCTGCTATCAACGACCATTTGCCATTTTCTTGTTACGCATTGATATGCAAAGTGAAATGCGTTTTCAGCCCTCTCTCTCTCCTTATCTTCCACTCCCTCACTTTATCACTGTCATTGCCCATCTTTGGTTATTCAGCTCTCGTCAAGGCCACAAAATGGACCACTTTTCTCTTTGAATTGGCCCAACTTTATGTCAATTCAATTGCGGCTTGCGATTATAGTTTGAATGGCACGATTTTTGATTTAATTGGACTGATAGTCGAACTCGATCCATCTGAGCATGTCATTGATTCTTATAGCCTTTTACAAGTATTTTCGTAAGGCTTTGTTAAGCAAAAATATGTGCAAAGAGATATTAAAAGCATTTAAATAATTAAGAATTATTATTTATTAAAGTTTATATATATTATTATATTTTAATATGTTAATTTATTTTTTTTTATGTTTATTTTTATTAATAATTTTATATTTACTATTTTATTTTGTTTTATTTATATTTAATTCTTTATTTTTTTTTCATATAATTTAATTTATATAATAATTAATTATATTATTTTTTATTATAGAAGTAAAAAATATTATTATCCCCCTCTCCCCAAGAAAAAAGGATAAAAGGGTATTGTAAAGAGTAGATAAAAGGAAGGGGGAAGAACACAGAACCCCCACACAATAAAAATTATTTTTCTGGCGCGGCGCGGGGCGAGATACCCCCCCCCCCCCCCCCTCCCCCCCCCCCCCCCCCCCCCCCCCCCCCCCCCCCCCCCCCCCCCCCCCCCCTCTCCCCCCCCCCCCCCCCGCCCGCCGCCCCCCCCGTTCACAGACCAGAGCGCGGAGAAGTTGTGTGTATACTCTCGACTCTACCCTCCCACCCGAGCCTATTTTATTTTTTCTTTCCCCACCCCACATCTTTTTTTTTCTGATAACGAAAAAATATATTGTTTTTTCATTCTTACTTGATAACTTTTAAACATAGAGTGATCAGGTTTGGTGGGTTGTTATATTCCGTGGATCCACACAATACGTCATTTACCGATTTTGGATTCCCCGCCCCCCCCCCCCCCCCCCCCCAAAAAAACAAATTTTAATACAAAAAACTCTGCGTTTTGGATTGCACCCTCCCCCCCATATATACTATCTCCCCCCGCTAGTTTTATTAAAAACATCCCCCCCCAACAAAATAATTAACCAAAAAAATAACCCAATATTTCCCCCCCCCCCCCCCCCCCCCCCCCCCCGCCGCTCCCTCCCCCCCGCTCCCCGCGGGCTTTTCCGCGGGGGGGGGCCGTGTGTGTGTTTGTATGCATAAAAAGGGAGAATGATTAGAATATCAGATTGGGGGGTTCCGGGGTTCCCTTCGGCGTCTCGACTAGAGCCTTCTTACTTTTTTTTTTTTATTTTTTTTTTTTCATTGGGTAATTTATTTTATTTTATTTAAAGAGCAATTGAATACAATATTTTTATTATTATTTTATTTTTTTTTTTATATTTAAATTATATTATTTTTTTTTTTTTTTTTTTTTTTTTTTTTTTTTTTTTTTTTTTTTTTTTTTTTTTTTTTTTTTTTTTTTTTTTTGGGTAATTTTCTTTATTTTTTACTTAATTTTATTTAAAGAGGAGCTGCCTGTATTTTCAAGGACCTATTTATATGTAACGAATGTATTTAATTTTAAATATCTTAAATATATAACTTATTTGTTTTTTTTCCACAATTAAAAATCCACAATAATTTTACTTTAGTCTATTTAGACACAATTTAAAGATCATTAACACTGTAAATACTATTGCAGTAAACAGACTGTATATAATTATAATATTTTATATCGTCTTCCGTTCCCTTTTATTTAAGAAAACACTTACTTTAACTATTAAGGATTAGAGCTCTTGGTTTTTACTTTGCTATAAAGCTCTCATTCTGTCAGCCCTGCTTTATTATAAATGTAGTCCTCTTAATGCGACAGCTAAAGTAGTTTGTAATTAATTACAGTTATAGTATTTAGAGAAAACTGTGTACAATAAATAATACAAAACGAAATATCAAAATCAATTTAGCAAACATAGAAAAGCATAAGAATAAACGAAAATCGGCAGACTTTGTTTGGGCCTTATATTGATTATGTTTCCTCATACTTAAATTAATATATCGAGCTGTAATTTGCCTCATTCTCTCTCTCTCTCTCCCTCACATTCTCTCACTCTTTCTCTCTATCTCACTCTCTCTCACTCTCTCTCTCTCTCTCTCTCTCTCTCTATTTCTCTATTTCACATTATCTCTCTATTACTCTCTCACATTTTATATCTTTTTCATTCCCTCTCTCTTTCCTTCAGTCTCACCATCGAGAGCTCCCTTTAATGCAATTCCACTGCACATCTCTAATCAACACAAACACTAAGGGATCAAGTTTTCTTTTTTACCCCAGCTCAGATAATAAATTCATAGCACAAAAGAAAAGTTTTCACTTTTTGAATACCGCCCACAATGCCATAACAAAAAGAACATTCTCTAATCAAAGAGTGCAGGGAAGATATTCAAATATTTTCCATGTACGTGTTAGAAAAAGCTAAAATTGTTTGCTAGAGAAGAATGCGGATGCTTTTACAAATATATATATATTTATATATACATATTGTTAACAAAAGTTAAAATTAATTAATATAAAATTGAATTACTAATACAAAAAAAAAAATATATATATATATATATATTTTTTTAAATTCAATTTTACATATACCAAAAAGTAATATATTCAACATATATTTAAATGACTTTTTTTTTAATTTATATAGCTATATATAGCTGATATCATTAGAAAGCAGAGTAAGCTTAGCAAGGAATATGTCTAATTAATTATTTATATTTTGACCAAGTAATCAGCTTAATGTGGAAAATTCATAGCCATTAAGCAATTGATTGATTTGTTTTGATTATATAACTTTTACAAAACTATTTATAAACTTAAATATATTGTTTCCATTTCATATACATTGAAACATTGCATTTGATAATGCAAATAAATGTAGAGTCATTGCATTTAATTTACAATTGATATTACGTGAGCAAGTCGACGTGTTGTGAGGGCTTAACCTGAGTAGTTCTAAAATTAAGCACTATTAAGCTGACTGGGACACACACACACACACACACTCACATCCATCTACTCTAACAAAACATTGCGCATTTGAGCATTAAGCTGTTACCCGTATGAATTAAAAGACAGCCAAAGACAAAGCAATCAAGGCAAAGTGTGTGAGTGTGTATGTGTGTGTGTGTGTGTGGGTGTGTGCTGAAATCTACAATTGATGACATTGCTGTCAGTTGGAGCAAATTCAAATCAATATATAGTTGGCTAAGCAATCAAACATATTGAAAGCATTTCAATTGTCGTTTCATTTGCAACAACTTTGACACTGCAATAACAATTGGCTCGACGCGTACATACCCCTTAATGCTGACTATTTGCATATTTGCATATTTAATTAAGTACGGTCGCTGTCTGGAATGCAGCTCATCGAGAATGAGAAACAGATGAAGGAAAATCAAGCCGCATTAAAAAGAAATTCTCTCATTCCTCACGCATTTCCTTTGTTTGCCCAGGCCCAGGCCCAGATGCACTTGACTTTTTTATAACATGGGACTTTTGGCTTATCTGAAATTCTTTTCTGTATATTTATTATTTTTTTTTTTTTTTTCTTGAGTTGTTTGTTGTGTCGCTAAACAAGCAGCCGAAATGAAAGTTGTCTGCTGTCGGTGCCGCTTTGAGTACAAATAAAACTTTTCTTCGGTATTATTTTTCCTTTTCTTTTCTCCTTTTTTTGCTTTATGGGTTAGCCGAAAAGTTGACTGGAAATTGAATTTGTGCGGATGTAATGAATACACTCTGTACTGAGACTGGGGCTGGGGCATCCCAAATATGTCGAACTTATTAGCGAGTACACTCTTTTAGTTGAAGTTCCTTTCGGAATTCGCTTACCCACCTGCAGACAATTGAATTAATTTGCAGCTTGAGGTTAAGTTGTTGCCTGTGTTTAACTTGCACTTGAAGCTGAAGGAAGGCCTGGCCCAGGCAGTTCAACAAAAGTCAAAGCCAAAAAGTTGTATTTTCTTTGCTCAGCCGTCGCGTCACGTCGCGTCGCGTCGCTCGACGTCGCCTCCCAATGCCAGCTAAAACGGAACCGCAAACACAGCCATGGACCGTTACGTTGCGGATTCGCACTCGAGCACGCACCGGCACTTGCTCTTGACTTGAATTTGTATTTGTGGCGCTTTTGGCTATTCGCGTTCAGCTGTCACACGGCCGAGAATCACGCGCGAGTCTTAGCACCTTGGCTAGGCAAATGCGGCGTATACGCAACGAACACACGTCAAATGTTTTGTTCTGTTTATCTGAATGAGCCTATGAGATTTGTAGCTGATGCTTTGTTTTGTATAAATATGTTTAGCTCACATGCGCCGCTACGCGTCCAGCGCCAACGAGGAAACACAAGCAACTGACGACAGTTTCGAGCTCGAACCGACTCGAGTCGTTGGCAGCGCGTTCGCACTTTCTGTTCTGTCATACGCCGTGTGTGACGACGACGTCACGACGCCGTCGCAGCAGCAACGCTCACGCCGGCGTTCCCGTTAGCCAACAGGTTATCTGCTGATAAGCGCTCGACTCCACACGAGTCGTCAATCAAGCAATCGGCACACCCGATGCAGTTGCCCTGCCTCCCACCCGAGCCAGAGCTCTGCGCGCTGCAACGAAAACATCGCCGAGTGAGCATCGAGCGAGTGAGTGAATGAGTGAGTGAGTTGAATGAATTGAGTGAATTGATTGAGTTCTTTTTCCGTTTCATGCAGTGCTCAGCTCTTAGAAGCCTTGTGATTCGTTTTGCTGGCAAATATTTCTACGTAAATATTGTGACAAATTGAAGGCTTTTGGGCAGGAAGTAAAAAAGTTAACCAATTTTTTGCAACTCGCTGAAAAAGCAGTTATATAAACGGTAAAATTTGTAAAACGCTTGAAATGGCAGCAAACATCATATTCATTACACAAATTAAAAGGGAAAGCAGGAAATACGCTGCGCACAAAATACTCTGCATTATTTGTATTATTTCGTGGAAATTTTGATTTACTTGCTCTACCTGAATCCTTTCCACTGGGAACTCTTAAAAAAAACGTTGTTATTTTTGCATTTTTAGATAACGAAGCAAATTTTTTTCAATGATTATGTAACTGTGATTCGATACAAGGCTGTTTTTTTCTGAGAACTGTATAGAAATTGAATAAAGATATATTTTTTTTTCTTTGACGCATTTCTCTTTAACTGGAGGTAAATTCACAGTAAATTTGAGAAACAGAAAAGGGAAGCTATTAAGGTTTGACTTGGTTTAATGCAACAAAAAAAGTATATGAATAGAATAAAAACTTATCAGCCTACCTTTAGAATTTGATTTATAATTATGATTGAATATATTGAGTATTCAAGCTAAAATTACGATTTGATTTATTCTGGTTTTCTGAGAAGTGCAATTTGTAATTGTGATTGTCTTTAAGTGGAAGTAAAATTTACTTCCTAAATTTGATATGAAGTAAAAACATGAGTCTGGAAATGTTTATTTCTATTTATTATTTATTATTTATATGTATCATTTTTTTACTTATTATAAATCTTAGCTAAAATTTAAACTAAATAAATTAACCGAAATTCTATAAACATTTATATACTCATTCGTAAGCTTAAAATATTGTTTCAAATTTGCCAATATTATGACTTTATATATTGTTTTGTTCTGCAATTTAATTCATTTAAATTTTGTAATAATTCCCAATTTCTCCAGCAGCCAAGCCAAGGAAATTTAAATAATTGAATTGAATCAAGACTTGAACAACAAAATCAGCGCATTGCATTCAAACCAATAAATAGCTCAGCTCAGGTCTCAACTAATCAATCAATTTAATGTTAAGTAATTCCAGCAAAGTTTTCTCTCAGAAAGCCAGAGCTGCTGAACTATATCAGGGTATAATGGTTTTGTTGAAATATATGTATTTCCCTTACGTTATTCCTTAACGTAATTCCTTTACGTCTTTAATGCTTAGCTGATCGATCACACACTCTGCTTCACGTTATTGCGCTGACACTCCAGACCTGGTGGACGACTGAAGAAATGCTGCAGCCGCTGCCCTTTATATAGGGCCACTTTTACTCAAGCACTGTCTCTCTCAAATGTTGAGCCCGACACTAGGAAGAGCTCGCTGCAATTGACCTTCAAGTGAGCAATTGGAACGCTCTCTGCTGCTGTGAGCATTCTAGCTTCGTTTTACCTGAATACAAATACCAAATGAGAGCTGCTGCATACATGTAGACAATTTTAATGATCTTCTGGCTGCTGCTTCAAGCATTCGTTCAGGGGATTTCCTAGTCGAGCGGACTCGACTCGAGCTTTCATACTTGTTTTTGTTATGTTTTTAAGTACTTCAATTCAATTAATTACAACCGAATCAAAATTTTGTTTTTTCTTAAAAGTTGCATTCCTTTGTTTTGATAGTTCCATTGAAGAGCCCATTAAGTTTATTTCAATAACAATTAAAATTCCACTTGTTAAAGAGAATCTTGATGTCAAACAATGCTGATTGCGGACAGTAAACAGTTGTTGGCCATTGTAATTTCTTAACAATACTTGAATGCCATTCTGACATTTATTTGCACAACATTCAGTGATGCGAACTCAAGTGCTTTGGCTAATCTTATTTAACATACGATTGTGGCACATATATATTTTGTGGTGTGTGTGTGTGTGTGTGTGTGTGTGTGTGTGTCTGTGTTGCCTTATCCAATCTGTGCTATTAGCCTGCTCAGTTATTCATCTGCTGCTTAACACATGCTGCCTACCGCGAGCTGCTTACTTAATTTCTGTTATCTTCTTAGCGCGTTCCACAGCAAAACACCAGACATCGGTGGTATATATATATATGTATGTATATATTATATATATGTATATGTATATGTATATATTATATTGTCAAGAGGCCCACGGCTACGATGATGGTTGTCAAGTGATGCAGCTGCGATTTATTTATTAAGGCCTGTCGACTGGCTGCCTCTTACTTTCTCTCTCCCACTCTCTCCCACTCTCTCTCTCTCTCTCTCTCACTCTTTCACAGCAGCCAACTCCACTTGAGCTCGTTTTCAACTGCTGTGCGAATTCTCTTAGGCTCGATGCGGGAGGGTTCTTTTGCTGAACGTGCACGTTTCCTCACTTCCGTGGCATTATGCTTCATACTTCTTAAGCACATGACATGACACATTTTATGCACGGGCAAAGTGATGTGAATAGTGACTACCGTCACTGCTTCAGAAGGCACCATCATATGACCATAAACAAAGGCCGTTTGCTACCTGGGCGGCTAACCAATTTTAACAACTCACGCCAAACTCATTTTTAAAGAGCCAAGGAAATTCTATGGAATTTTCAAGCAACGACTCGCTTCCTGTGACTTTTTATTTACCTTTTAGGCATAACTTGACTCTGTGTATGTGTGTGTGTGCGTGTGTGTGTACGACATGTGAGCAACCAACCAGACAACTCCTGTCGCTGTTGACATTGTAAAGTAAATCCGCGTTGCGCATACGCCGCGTATGCCCAGCAGGCTGGTAGGCTGCCTGACAAACTGGCAGCTGCTTTCGAACTTGGCTAAAAGTCATTCAAGGTTCTGTAAGGCACGCTAAATCTGAAGGCTAATTTACATGTGTTGCTGTTCATTTGCGACTCTTTACACATTCCTGCCAGACGTCAAAGTGGTTTTCCCTCTGCAAATAAATAATATATAAATACGTACGAGTATGTATATAAATTTACTTTTCCCCATTGTTTGAATAATAATTGCAAATATTTCTTTTTAATTGTGATTGATTCACAAATAATCTTAGCCTAAGTCTAAGTGCCAAGCAACCTGGCAAAGCTATTTGTTTTTTCTATTTTTATACTCTAAACATATTTTCAAAAAATTAAATATAATATTTTTAATTATAATAAATATTATACTCATTATAATGGGAAATCAGGAGTATAATGGTTTTGTGAAAATTTACATGTAACAGGCAGAAGGAGAGCGTGGCAGACCCCACAAAGTATATACATTCTTGATCAGGGTGACGAGAAAAGTTGATTTAGCCCTGTCCGTCTGTCTGTCTGTCCGTCCGTCCGTCCGTCCGTCTGTCCGTATGCTCCCCGAAAATTTTTTATGGAACGCGTCGAAATCCTTGAAGCCAATACAATAGCTAGTTGCTCACTAGTTCAAAATGGTATGTCCGTATATAGGATCGTCAAGGATATGACTGAGTTATGGCTATGCAAAGAATATCCTGATACAGAAAATAAGCTCTAACTTGGTCATATCCTTGCAAATTTTGATAAGACTCGATGCGTTGACATCGGAAGGACCAAATACATCGATTTACATCAAAATATTGGGGGGTCATCTAAGGATCAAAGGACATTCATGGTAGATCAAATCGACAAAACTCAGCCGCATCCTTGCAGATCCTGGCGTGTGACATCTCACATAGTGCATAATGTCAAGGAGTACAAATTAGCCAAAGGACATACTGATCGTACTTTTATTGTACAAGTTATACAAGATTTCTTCTGGTATAAGCATTGGGACGGAAATTTTACAAGTCCTTGGTTCTTAGATAACATACTAATCCTTTGCAGGCAAACATTGGCGCTACTCCTCGTGAGTCTAAAACATCAATTACTTTCGTCCTGCGTAAGGATATAGCTGAATAGGAGCTATTTTTCTAAAAGATTTTTTTCTTACCTGCAGCGAACAAAAATGCTTTAATATAAAACAAAAATAAAACAAAATTTAAAAAATACACAGCCCAAAAGTATGCAGCAAAAACTGAAATTATGCAAATTTGTGTATGGTTGGTGAATAAATAAGCTGCCGCTTGAAAGTATGCAATAAAATTTAAATGAACTGCAATTGACGATCGTTTTAAACGTAATTTGGATATTTATTTATTTATTTTTTTTTCAGCTAAAATATGTAGTTAAAAATGAATTGAAAGATATGATTTTTTTAAATGTATTTATATTTATTTAAATAAATTTCATTACTGAGCTAAAATAAATTATGTTGTTTCTTTCTCCTCCAATACAAAACGAATTCTCCGAGTTCCTCACGTCTAAGTTTTTAAGGCATAACTCCACCATATCCTTTCGCAGGACAAAAGAAAATGATGCGTTAGGATCGTGTGAGCCATTCGCATCGATCCCCATCAAAATATTGGGGGGTTATCTAAGAGTCCAGGACTTGAAATGCCGAGCGGCCTCGGCAGCTAAGGAAATCACCCAAAATACGCTAAAACGCTAATATCTCGTTAACCGCCAGGACGATTTTAATGTTCTTTGGCCGGTTGGTAGTCCTGGTGACCCCATTTAGTGTTGCTGTCAAATTTGCCAGGATACGCAAGGATACGGCTGAGCTAGAGGCAGTTTTCTCTGCACAAAAAAGTCCCTATTTATCCGTTGTTAAAAGGACTTTCGTCCTTCTACTTTCATATTCGTCATCAGTGGCCTAAGGACTTTCTATGGTAAAAAAGACAAGCTGCTAGTCCTTCAAATAGCCAAGTTAAGGTGGCAGTTGGCCATTTTTCGACCAAACCCCTTGCAAAAATTTGGGATAAAATTTTTTATGGAATCCTCAAAATCCTTGAACGCCAATCGATAGCTGAGTTGCTCACAAGCTCAAAATGGTATGTCCTTACAGGATCGTCAAGGATATGACTGAGTTATGGCTATGCAAAGAGTATCCTGATATAGAAAATAAGCTCTAACTTGGTCATATCCTTGCAAATTTTGATAAGACTCGATGCGTTGACATCGGAAGGACCAAATACATCGATTTACATCAAAATATTGGGGGGTCATCTAAGGATCAAATTACATTCATGGTAGATCAAATCGACAAAACTCAGCCGCATCCTTGCAGATCCTGGCGTGTGACATCTCACATAGTGCATAATGTCAAGGAGTACAAATTAGCCAAAGGACATACAGATCGTACTTTTATTGTACAAGTTATACAAGATTTCTTCTGGTATAAGCATTGGGACCGAAATTTTACAAGTCCTTGGTTCTTAGATAACATACTAATCCTTTGCAGGCAAACGTTGGCGCTACTCCTCGTGAGTCTAAAACATCAATTACTTTCGTCCTGCGTAAGGATATAGATGAATAGGAGCTATTTTTCTAAAAGATTTTTTTCTTAC
Source organism: Drosophila aldrichi (assembly GCA_035045965.1). Taxonomy (NCBI): domain Eukaryota; kingdom Metazoa; phylum Arthropoda; class Insecta; order Diptera; family Drosophilidae; genus Drosophila; species Drosophila aldrichi. The sequence goes on along the minus strand of JAWNOM010000248.1, from coordinate 28,644 downwards.
CTGCAGCGAACAAAAATGCTTTAATATAAAACAAAAATAAAACAAAATTAAAAAAATACACAGCCCAAAAGTATGCAGCAAAAACTGAAATTATGCAAATTTGTGTATGGTCGGTGAATAATTCTGCTGCCACCTGAAAGTATGCAATAAAATTTAAATGAACTGCAATTGACGATCGTTTTAAACGTAATTTTGATATTTATTTATTTTTTTTTATATACCCTGAACCCATTTTCAATGGGAAATCAGGGTATAATGGTTTTGTTAAAAGTATGTAACAGGGAGAAGGAGGCGTGGCAGACCCCACAAAGTATATATATTCTTGATCAGGTCCGATTATTTTTTTATCGATAAAAACCTTATCGAAAGACAATTATAAAATTATATCTCCTATATCTTTTGAGCTAGAGTCTCCAAATTTGAAATGTAGACTTATATGTAGATTATAGAATTTCGGTTTTTTTTATAATTCACCCCCACCCCTATATCCACCCCCTCACCCTCACCTTTGTAAAAGGCGTATTTCAAATACTAGAGACTTGAGCTTCAGCATATACACGCATAGTAATGATATAATCACAATCTAAATGAAGAACGTACATCCACAAAAAAAGTTATTAAACAATTAAGTTTCCATGAGAAGCCCAACTGCAGCCCATGCGTGTTTATGCGTGCGTGGCTATATGTGCCTATGTATGTGTGTGTGTGTTTCTTTTGTAAGCAAAAAAACGCGGAGAATTATTGAAATATCAGTTCTCCGAAGGGTTCAGGGGATTTCCTAGTCGGGCAGTCTCGACTAGAGCTTTCTTACTTGTTTATTCATAAAAATATTTACAAAATTGTTTACTCAAATTCTTGCCTAAATCTAAGAATAATGACGACTAATTTTAGTATCACAAATCTGCTCAAGCTGCACACATTTTTCCCATTTAATAAGCTAAATACTCTATGGAAGGTATTCTCATTTCGTCACGGCATTTGCTACGCATGAATAGAGCACGGCCAGAGATTCTGTCTGGCTTGGTCTCCTCTGTACGCAATTCATTCTGTTTTTTGTTCTTGACATGTAACCTTGCAGTAGCTCATTTACCTTTTGATAGCCTACATATGTTTTAAATTAATAGATAACAAAGATATTTCATATTATACTCATTCATGATAGTAAAATGAGCATATTGATTTTGTGAAATGTCCGTCATATCAAAATATATACATATATCATCGAATTATAGTGTATCAGAATATTTGATAAATACGTATATTAAATGGGGACGTGGTAAAACGAAAATCGGATCTGGCAGCACTTGGGCCGTGAATAAGTTTTCTGCCCAACTGTAAAGTGTTTAGCTTTTTATATTACTATTGCCAAATGCTTTACAATAAAAAACCGCAGTAAATTGTATATTATTCTTAAATTTTTTTAAACTCTTATATTCAAATTATATTATTATTAATTTTTTATTTTTCTTTATAAATATATATATTTTTTTATTTCTATATCCACATAACTTCTATAGTTTATATCCGTAAAATGAATCGATCCACCTTCCAACAGGGTATCTAATCGTCGACAACAAGTTCTCTTTGGTCAGTTCTGTTTTTGTCACTGACCTTTGGCGCATATTTCTCGGCTGATGTTGCTTCTGAATAAGTATATATTGTATATACAATATTTTCGTTTGATTTATTTTTAGCATTTGATATGAAAAAGCCATTTAAATGTTTCTTTTCTCTTCTGCTTGTTGACGGCGAACAGGGAAATCTCTCCAATGCGCAAATAAATAAGCTCTTGCAAGTCTTTTGATTGCGCACCGCTCAGGTACAATATTTGCTGAATACGAGATATTATTGCTCTTGTTGCCGTCTCGCACATATGTATGTAAATATTGCTTAATTGGAATTATAATATGCTGCCGAAGTTGCTGAGGGACAGTAGAAAATATTTATTGTACGTATGCCCAATTGACATATCCGTGAATTGAATTTCTTTTTATGCGTGTCTTAGTTTTTGACTTCGATACTTCGTTGCTCAACTTCATTCATAATTTACGAGCGAAAATGTTTTATTTCATGTTTTATGGCAAATAAATTATGCCAGACAACGCATCGGGAAACAGACAGGACACCTAAGCCAACGATAAGAAGTTGTCGAAAGATGGCAAAATAATTTTCATGTCCCACAATGGACGACTTCCTCTGCAGCTGCCCAAAGTGAAGCAGGAATGCTGTGGCGCCGGAGGTGCTCGACTAGGAAATACCCTGTGGGACTTTAATAATTTTCTTGTGTAGTATATTTTTGTATATATTTTATATTTATATTTGCATGTCTCAACATGGGAATTCAAGCTCAGAGACTCTCCTAATATGAGATGCTTGCCTAGGAAATACCCTGTGGAAGAGTTGAAAATAAATCTAAATGCTTTTCTTAGTTGAGCAACATTTAAGAAGTTTTTAAGAATACAGCATAACAAATCCTTGCTAATATTAGCTTTTACATGAATGTCGAAGTGTTGATGCCCTAACAAATATACATACATATGTATATAATACATTATAATATAATAATCAATATACTTATATTGCGTAATTTTAAGAAAAATATTGCTCATTCAAAAGTTTTTTATCTGCCTTATCTCATATCTCCTTTTATAAATGTGCCAATGATAATCCGCAATACCACAATTTGCAAACATATCCTTTATTGAATATATCTATATTGGTGCAAGGATATCAGAGCAAAGCAAATGTAAAACGGATAGGTCTGAATTTATGGACGTTCATTGATTGCTGCTTGGGCCCAATCCCAACGAATTTATGTAAATTATTTGCTACTTTTTTTGCTTTTTTGGTGCTCAATGCGACTTTTATGGAGATAGAATGCAGCTGTGACCGGGACAGACCAGGAGCAGGACGGGGCAGAAGGCGTCGATGCCGACAGAGCGTAACGAGCGAAAAGCAATGCGAAAACAGAGGCAAACGTATATGTAAAATGGATTGGGAGCCGACATCTTAAGAGAGCGCCTTGCGTGCAGTCAATGAGCCCAGAAGTTGTGGGAAGTGGCACTTAAAGTGCTCGAAGTGCTGGCCAAGGACTTGCCAATTGAAATTCGTGAATGTAGCAAAGAAGAACTGAAACACAACCGCTTGTAAAGCATACAGTTATATTGTATATACATATGTATACATATATATACTATATACAAGTGGGCCAAGGCAACGAACAGACATCCTACTTACCATATGTGGGTCATTTATATGCAAAGCATGGTCCACGCTTACGATACGCTCACTCTAATAAGCCGGGCACGTGTAGTCCTCGCTGCCAGGTAGTCTCTGCTGTATTAACGCAAAATTGGCTTCTCTCACAGCTTCAGTGCGTATCAACTATAACAATTGAACGAGTACTCGTAGATTGTTACCTTCCACTCAATACCCTGTAGCTAAACATTTACAGATGGAAGAAGTATTACTTAAATGTAAAGTATTAATGCCTGAATTGAGTATAAATATCGTTTTTCCTATCATTGCAGATTTTCTAAAGTTATTTATTTGCTGTCTCTTTAAAAAAGGGTATTAAATATTCACAGTTCACATTTGAAGCAACTTCAAGCCCTTGTCAATACAATTACCCAACTCTTATTGGCAAATTTGATTTTGCATGGCTTTATATGTAATATAATATTAAAGTAGCCTCGACGGGCTCTAAGCTCCCATATTTTAAGAGCTAAATGAAAAAAAAAAAAAAGAAAAAAAAATTGCAACAGCTCACGTAATTCTGTATAATCAAATAATATTGCGAAAATTGACTGCAAATTATATTGTGAACTGTATGGCAACACGTGCCTGTGGGTCAACTGAACTGATTTTTCAGCTAATAACGAAGCATTTCACTTACATTGACAGCCTCTGACAGTTGTTTTTGGTGTTTGCTTGCTTTGACAGCTCATTATAGATAAAAATTAAACAAAAGCAATGCTTGCAAATTTTTTATATAATTTATTCAAATAAAAACTCTGACCGACAATACTCATATTTATTTTTTAGCATTACGATTTTTGTTGTGATTTACCCGCACCCTAGTAAGGAACTTCTTAGACTAGTCTCTCTATCCCTCTTTATTCCTAATTCTATTCACTCCAATGTTTACTAAATTGAAATAATATATTTAAAAGGAAATATATACATACATAGAAATAATATAAAAATGCTTCATATATATTAAAATGTCAACATCCACTGTCTAGTATAGAATAACAACATACTTTAATTTTATTTAATATGAAAACTAAAAAATAGAATATAAATAAAATTAATAAGTGAATTAAACAACACTAAGTACAAAAAAAAATTAAATATACATTTAATTTCATCAAATTAAAAATCAATCTATAACAAACAACAAATATTCCACAAAGACATATTTATGAAATCGACTGCAGCATCATATTAAGCACTCGATTGTGGCATAAATAATTGACTTGAAGAAACCTGATGTTTTCTTGCACAATATGCCCTTGGGAGCAGGACTTACAGTTAGCTAAGTGCCGCTTGCTATAAGCCCGAGCCAACAATAACCTTTGGCCTCTTAGCGAGCCATTTTTGCACTTTTGCTCCGCTCATTTTTATGGTTTAGCAGACAGCCAAAGCTTTTCTTTCATTCTCTTCCCTTCCTCTTTCATATTTCACTACCCCACTTGCCTCATTCCTAGCGCGTCATTGTGCGTATGCAACAAAGAAAACATTTGCACTTTGCGTCCACTTTTAGGCGTCAAGTCCTTCACCATATTTATGGCACTTGCTCGTAAATTTCTAGACTCTGGTTGCGCTGGCCAGCAAAAACAATAAAGCGAATGCTTATCGCGCTCGGCCAATGGACCGCAGCATTCAACTCATAAATGATTTTATGTTGAGAACGCTATTGCAGCTGTGATATCCCAGGTATTTATGCCAACAACTGGGCTAATGACCCGCAGCGGCTACTTACTGTCCTTTCGATATTACGTATACGCAGCGTGTGTCTATGGCGCCAAAGATGGCCGTTGAGCTGTGCTTGAGTGTGCGTATGCGTGTGTGTGTGTGTGTGTGTGTGTGGTTAAACAAGTGTCATATTTGACCAGAGCACAAACAACAAACACACACACTCACACAGAGAATGGCCTGCTTGGAATTTTAAGGGCAGTGAAACTTGAAGCCAGCCATTTTGGCCAGCTACCAGCAGCGAGTGCAACTTTGAGTCGCCAGTGTGGCCAATGTAATAGCTCGTAGCTACCGCTCATATTTCTCACTCTGTTGCCCGGCCCCCATCCTGCCCGGCCCCGCTTCCTGCTACAGCCTCAATATGGTATTGTGAGCCTGCCGTTACGCCATTATTTATACGCTTATTTGTTCATTTTGTGTGGACACTCGGGGCGCTACTCGTTGGCCGGACAAACTCCTTGCTTAATTAAAAGTTCCAGGCCGCAAGTTTTTTATATATATATATTTTTTTTTTATATTTATTTAATTTTGTTGTTTGCACTATGCCAGCCCACGCACACTTGAATACTCTTTAATAAAGTGGAAATTAATATTGCAACAAATATTTATTTAAGCCTGCATAGCAAATATTTTATTTGTGGCCTTTTAGCTGCATATTTGTCATAAATATTTTGATGATGTGCAAATTAATTGACAGAATTTATATTTTAATTAATTATTTTGTGAAAAAAAAAAATTATTTTAAAATAAATATAAAATTCATTTGTAATAATTTAAATTGTATATTGAAAAAAAAAAAAAAATGAAATTGCAATCAAATAAAATTTGAAGTACATAAGAGACCATTTAATAAGTGGACAAACTATAATGATAAACCTATTGCATCATATAAATATTTGATATCATCATTTCCATCTCCTGCACAAGCATCCCTTGCATTTATGCTACATCATTTTTATTATTTAATCAACTCTTTGGTCTTACGCCACTGCGAAATGAAGAAGTCAACAGCTTATGACAGCAAACGCTGCGCAAGTACATCGATAAACATCAGACTGAAGTAGGGCGACCTACGAACGCTGAGCGTAGTAAATGAAAGCCGAGCTGCATGAGACTTTGCCAGAAAGCAACAGGATAATTATCCTTGCCATATGCCCATATGTCCGGCAAGCCAAGCGCTGACAGTTGCTCACTCGAGTGCCAGCCTGGCTATGTAATTGCAATTTAGACACTGTATACACACACGCACACACTAACACATTCACACACATATTTTGTGTGTCCTGGCATTGTTATACTGCGTAATTTTTTTTTCGCTGTCATGCGGCTAAATGTGCAAATTACGTGACGTTTTTATTTCGTTCACCAGCCGCTGCTTCTTTTATTTCATTTTTCTCACCTAATTTTCACAGCGTTTCATCTCAAGTCCAGCCACACTCACACACACACACACACACACACAGACTCAGACACCCTCGAAAGAATGGCAATTTGTGCCACGTGTGTGTTTAACCTAATTACAAGAATCTATATTGTTCCTGGCTACAGCTCTGGCCATAAAGCAGCCTAGTTAGGCTTCCTTGCTGAGAGCAATTACGTAGCATGTTTGTTCAGCTAACGTTAGCATAAATAGGCAGATGCATCAGCATTTGGATATAAATATACAATTTCTTTGAATTCTAATTAGAATCTAATGAATAAATAATGCGCAGCAGAACAAAATATGATGACAAACATATTGCTCGAGTTCCTTGAATTTGTCATAGCAAATAAAACCTATTTGGCTATTATTTTTAGATATTCTCCACAGTCATGTGGCTGCGGTTGTTTATGTCAAGCTGTTGAGCTGACTTCACAGATGATTTGTGCTTTGATAACTATTCAAAGTAAAACTTTTAACTGAGGCGCAATTCTGTTTAAAAATTATCTTGGTTTCCATAGCCATAACCCTAAAGCCATACATCATTCCAACAATTTGTAAACTATTTAGAAAAAAACTTTGAACTGAATCAAATTTCTTAAAAAAAAACAAGTATGAAAGCTCAAGTCGAGTCCGCTCGACTAGCAAATCCCCTGAACAAATTATTGAAGCAGCAGAGAGCGTTGAAGCTCGACTGTAGCTCGACGCGAGAGGCAGTACTTGAGTAAAAGTAAAAGCAAGGAGAAAGAAGTGCAGAAGATCATTAAAATTGTCTATGTGTACGTAGCAGTATTCATTTGGTATTTGCATTTAGGTAAAACGAAGCTAGAATGCTCACAGCAGCAGAGAGCGTTCCCATTGCTCACTTGAAGATCAACTGCAACGAGCTCTACCTGCAGTCGGACTCAACCTTCGAGAGAGACAGTGCTTGAGTAAAAGTGGCCCTATATAAAGGGCAGCAGCCGTAGCAGTTCTTCAGTCTTCCAGGCCTGCTGGAGGTAGAGTGTGTGATCGATCAGCTAAACATTAAAGACGTAGAGGAACTACATAGAGGAATTACGTAGAGGAAATACTTAGTAGAAAGAGGAAATACTTAGCGGAAAGGGTATACTAAGAAGAAATAGACAGACAAATAGTGCTAAATCATCAAGAATATATGTATATACTTTGTGGGGTCTGCTACGCCTCCTTCTGCCTGTTCTTTCAACAACACCATTATACCCTGATTTCCCATTGAAAATGGGTTCAGGGTATAAAAACCATAAGGCATAAACCATTCCTTCATTATTGTAAATTGTTGTTTTCCTGCTAAAAGTATATTTAATTTCCACTTCAAATGATTCAAATAGTTGATGCATTTTATGCAAATATACAAAATTATTATCAGTTCATTAAAATTTGTGTTGGCAGATTTTCAGAATATTTTGACTTCATTATCATTATTATTTAATAAAGATTGGTAATGAAATCAAATATATTTTTAACAAACTATGCCCTTGGTCAGTCATTGGTCTTTTGGGCAGCTTCTGATTTGTTCTTATTAGAAGTTGTCAATAGTTCTGATTGGAATGTGCAGGTAATGTAGAAAACGTAAAGACAGCAATTCGATGAGCAAATTATAAGGTGTTGCAATACTTATGAAGAGTTCAATTTTATTTGTTATTAACTTATACAAACATATGCAAAAATAAATTAAGACTCCTCACATGATTCATTATATTTCAACTATATACAAGTTTTAATTGGACTTACTAACTTTTGAAGCTTACAACTAAAATGAATGTTGATTAATTCCTCCCAGCTATAGTTATGTAACTCATTGGTAGCATTATTAGCTACTCCAAATTTTATTTTATTTTATTTTATTATTATTATTAATTGAATTATTTTATTTTTATTTTGTATATTGCTTAGAACTGTTTTCCTTTTTCTTATAGTCTTATATATATTTTATCTGAAACAAGTAAGAAAGCTCTAGTCGAGACTGCTCGACTAGGAAATCCCCTGAACCCTTCGGAGAACTGATATTTCAATAATTCTCCGCGTCTTTTTGCTTACAAAAGGAACACACACACACATACATAGGCACATATAGGCACGCACGCATAAACACGCATGGGCTGCAGTGTGGGCTTCTCATGGAAACTTAATTGTTTAATAACTTTTTTTGTAGACGTGCGTTCTTCATGAAACTTTTAGATTGTGATTATATCATTACTATGCGTGTATATGCCGAAACTCAAGTCTCTAGTATTTGAAATACGCCTTTTACAAAGGTGAGGGTGAGGGGGTGGATATAGAGGTGGGGGGTAAATTATAACAAAAACCGAAATTCTATAAAGTCCATATAAGTCTACATTTAAAATTTGGAGACTCTAGCTCAAAAGATGTAGGAGATATAATTTTATAACTGGCTTTCGATAAGGTTTTTCATCGATAAAAAAATAATCGGACAAGTTATCGAAATTATGTGATAAACTCGATATGCGCGTGCTATATACGGACATTTTAAAAAAAAGTTGAAGTCTCTAGCTATTGTATCTTCGGAAATCGACGCGTTCAAACATACGGACAGACGGACAGACGGACAGACGGACAGACGGACATGGCTAGATCATCTTATCTCGTCGCCCTGATCAAGAATATATATACTTTGTGGGGTCTGCCACGCCTCCTTCTCCCTGTTACATACTTTTAACAAAACCATTATACCCTGATTTCCCATTTTCAATGGGTTCAGGGTATAAAAAGAACTAACTAAATCATAAATCAAAGAAAACTACTTTAGACATCTCGAAATCCATTGGCATTCTAATACATAAAAATATATTGTATTTGAAAAAAAAAAAAAAAAAACAATAAAACCATTAATCAAAGAAAACTATTTTAGACACCTCGTAATCCCGCTGATTCTTGACCAACGGCTATAATTTCTTGTTACTTTTGAAGAGTCGAACGCACTGCAATTACTTTTTCGTTTGCACTGAATTCTGCATAAACATTATTCGACTTTTGATCATAAAAAGTGTAGCATTTTATTATACTGTAAAACAACGAGTATAATATGATTTACCGGGTCAAACCAATAAAGAAGACAATCTAATGCTAAAATTGGCAATTAAGGGGCATACTTCACCCGCAATACCTTCAATAATAAAACGCTGAAGTACGTGTGGGATCATTGCGACGGCCCCACTCCGTCCGGCTGTGTCCTCCAGCTCAGTCCTTGGCATCGTAAACAGTTTTAATGAGGCGCCAAATGGATGCAAAGCAAAAACAAAGCTGTAAAAATGGGATGCCCTGACTCTTGCTGCATAGTGTAGATTTCCAATTTAAATATTTAACTTTGTACTTAAGTTAATTTCTATTTAATTCGATTCGAACGTGCCTCCACGTACCTCCACAGCCAGCACATGGGGCGTATGCGCACTCTTTTGATATGCAAATTGTGCAGCGAACAGCAAAAATATTAATTAGCCGCAAAATTCCATTTACCGATCTAATATCTCGTGTAACATGTGCGCCAAGTGGCATTTATCTAATTTGCATAAACAACTCTCGAGCTGTTTTCATTTTAAACACATTTTTCTTCTTTCTTGCGTTGCGCCGGCAAAAGTTGTGGCCAGGCAAAACTTTTTGCTTGTTAGCCAAAATGAGCGTCTAAATTATATACATATATAATGCATAAATCAGCATAAAAATGCAAAGACTGAGCGATGGACGTTGGCCAAAGCTGTAAGCTCTATATTATATATGTGCTTAAATATATCAAGGCACATTTTTTATTATTTTTGTTTTTCCTTATTTATTGTGTTCTTTTTTTTTCGCACAATCAGCTGCGGGCCAAGTTTCTTTCAAGTCTATCTAGTTAATATGTTAATGATGTTGAATCGAGTCTATATAGGCGTAAGTATGTCTGGCCACAAAGTGCTAAGAGTCATCGCTTAGCAGGAGGCGGAAGGCGGAAGGCGGGAGACTGCTTCAGCTGAGGGAATGGGAACTGGAGCCAGGACTCAGTCTGTGGCTGGCGAGGTAAACGCATTATCATCATTAAGCACTTGCTGCAATTAAGGCGCTAATTGAATTTCTTAATGAGCATAATGAGTCAACAAAAGCAACTAAAGGCGACCCGGAGAACTAATGCTCTAGAGCATGCCATCAATTGAGGAAGCTGCACATATTCATACACATAAATATATACATATGTAAAGCAATTTATAATGCAAGTGCTCTAGGTAAGTCATTTGATTGATATTTATTGTTATATATTATTATTCATAAGTCATTTGATTTCTATTAGTTTTTTATGTTTATAATTATTCAATTATCAATTATTTTTTCATCTTACGCATTTATTATTTTACTTTTATTTATTTTAGTTTATTATTTTCAGTTACTTATTTTTGTTGTTTTATTATTTATTTTTTATTATATTTATCCCTCGAAGGATATATTCTTGATATAGTTTGATAACTCTCTGTCTGTAAATATAAACGTAATATTATTCAAATATAAATTATTTGTCATTATATACTCAGCAGTAAACATAAGTCAGGGCAATTATCTCTTAGTTTAATCAAATTACTGAGATTTCATATATGAACCAAGTAGCCTTCGTCTACCTCATTGTCATATTAGCACACAAAGTAAAACACAGTCATTAGAACTGATGATAGAATCTAAATCGACTCGGCTGCCCTTCGGGATCAAGAATACTAGGTCACACTTTTCCTGCCTGTTAGTTTAAGAAAAGGTAAAGCCTTGGAACTTCTGCGATTAATGTATATTAGGTAAAGAAACTGAACTAAATTCGAAGCAGTCAAAAGCTTGATTACCTAATAATAAATAGGATCAATGTAGAGAGTGGAAAAAATATGGAGAGACGAGAAGAAAGAGTTGTGCTGCCATAGGAAAAATCATTATTATCAAACACGCGTCGGCTGGTATTTTGGTATAATTTGTAAGGTGTCCTTTTAGGTGTCCTTCGGAATTTTAATCTACAAACAGCTTCGAATGCAACAGCGGCGAAAGCAGTCAAAATTTGATAACACCTAGACTGCGCATTGCTTCTTTGCATTTGCCGATATATTAAATATATTACATTAGCACAATTATATAAAAGTCTAGTCAACTACGAAAAGTTTTTATGTGCCCAATAGATGAGCTGTCTTTTAATTTCTACAAATATATATTGCTTGCTTTAAATGCCCAACTGAATCCATTACAAAATTATTACACTCTTTTTGTTTTTTGCATTTTTGTTTGTTTTTTTACAATTTTTTATTTGCATTTATATTTTATATACAATTTTACAATAAATTTTTGCCTGTTTGTCGTTTGCTCTGTTTGTTTCATTAGCTCGTTTGTCCATATCCATTTTCTATATTCATATATATCATTGTTGTTTCAATATAAGGTTTTAAAAAATTTTAATATATACATTTTTGTATATATAAATATTTATAGAGCAATGCAGTGATGCTTGAAAAATTAATAAACAATATATTAACATAGGAGTTTCGCTTGTTCAAACGTAAATTGAATATTTCATATATAGAATGAGTAATTAATTCGAACATTTTTATACAATTCGTTTATATGTATGTATATATATAACTTGAAATAGTCGCATATATGTATAAATATAGTATATATATATATATATACTTATACTATATACATTTGTTTTATGTATGTAATTAACGCTTTACAAATTTCATTGCACTTATCAAACGTTGGATTGACTACAGTGGATATCGCTAGTAACGGAAATACACATACTTATATTTTGTTCGCGAATATAAAACTATATACACATTGAGTATGAATGTGAACTACAGACATCATCAGACATTTCTAATCATGTACAGACTAATCTGATTTGGTGTTCGAGCTTACAAAAATATCGACAACGAAAAGGTAAACAAATTTCTATTTTCAGTTTTAATTATTTTGATTAACTAAGCTCTATAACATAGTGAACAGATCGAATGCTAAACAAATAAACAAACAATATATACATATATGTATATACATTAGCTTAAATTTGAAAAGTTTTATTGCTTTTGGTTGCATATAGCGGATACCAACTGTAGTACGTACTTTACTTAATTCTAAGAAGCCTTTTGTTAAACTGCCACAACGATGACAACGTTTATATATTTATTAAATTTGTTCACTATAGTCGATATGTTTACTTAAATTATGAATACATATTATTATATATTGTATATGGTGTATAAGAATGCATAATTTTATAAATCTACCTCGTTATGAAAAAACACACATACATATGTATATGATGCTCGTGTTTAGTATAGTTCTTTCACGTCTAGTAGTATGCTTGGGCTTTCCACTAATTCAAATAGACTTAACAAACTAAACTTCGGTTCTAGCGGCCAGTGAAGGGCATCCATGCAATGCAATCGACAATTGCCATTGCAGATGTTTTATTCACAATTTGTATATATGTATGTATATATATTTTAAAGCTTAATTTCATTTTGGATTTCTCGTGATGTCGTCAATTGTTCTAGGTATATAAGTTCTATGCATTATTGTTTCGAATAGCCGTGTTTAGCAAACTCATTTCGATTATACAATATAAAAAGCCAATTACTAAACAACAGCAACTACTTAGTTAAAGGTTCTCACTACATACATATATGTATTTATATAAATGTATACTATTTATATACACAATAGTTTATATTTTCGCACTTAAGTTCAATTATTTGTCAACTGATATTTGGTTAGATCAACCAGATGCTCGTACAGCATATCCTCCTGGGGCGTCAGACCTATCATTATCCAACCCGATATGGCTGCAATGCTTCGCGTCACCGACAGACTACTCCAAACACTCTGCACACTGTTGCTGAGCTGCAAGAAGAGATTTAATTAAGATTATATATCGAATTCAATTGAAAATTCCATGACATACCAACTCCTGTTGTGTTAGCGTTATGTTGGCATTATTATTGATCAGATAGAGTTTCTCGTCGATGGAATCGGAGCATATGGTTAGGATTATTGTTGCGAAGTACAGCATTGTGATGATCAGCCATCGGAATGATATTAGCTCGCTGGCATTCGAGAAGCTCCAGCGACATATGTCCATGCTGAAATATAGAAATGGCTTATTAGTTATGTGTAGATCTATGGAATATAGCTGATGTATTCATTTAAATGTAAATGAGTGAATTGTAGAGCGCACATTGGCTTCGGGCAACGTCTGTCCAGCTATATATACATTCTGTAGAGCCCAGCTTGGCTTAACAGACTAGCTTTGTCGGAGATTTATATTGAGAAGAGTTTGCGATCATTCGCTGAGTTTTCTCTCTAATTCGTGTTCGTTCCCACGAAGCTTCGGCTTGATCTTGCAGTCGTAACTCGAGCATAAATCGAGCTCAAGCCTCGACAGCTCTTCAAATTGAATATGTGTAGGAGTATATATATTTCGTTTATACACATAAATAGTGTGAGAGAGCCTGACAACTATCGTATTGCTGCTTGCTCGCGCTTAGCAAAAACTCTGTCAGATTACAATCTATTCTCGTTTAAATGCTAAAGCATTGCGTGCATCGACTGCTCTGAAGGGCTTATAAATTGGCTATATTATTTACATATACAATATATATATATGTATATTTGTATAAATATAACAGCGAACAGCACGACAGCAAAAATAGCTAAATGTGAAAACTCAATGCAAACAATATTAAATTTGGGTATTGATATAATTTACTTTATATGAATTTTATTTATTTTTTAGATGGCCCCCTACTCAGCCTGGTGATCCATCGGTAATTACGATATATATATACATATGTACATCTTAAAAAAAAAAAAATACTTTCAGACACAAAACACTATTACAAATTTAAGAAGCATCCAAAATATATCAAGAATATGTAGCAATGTGCTCAATGTACTAAATCTTCCACAATCATCAACAAACTTTGAAAATAGGTCAGTTAACTAGCCAAGCGAAGTCAAGTAAGACAGCTGGCAGTGCTTAATTCTTAAATTAATCTTAATTTTAGATTAACAAAATAAATAAATAAACCAAAAAATATAGCTTCAATCAGCAACCGATATAATAACTAAAATCAAGCTCAAATACTTGCAATTATTTAGACAATTCTATAGAGAAAATTGTTTGTCCAGCTTATGATATTTTTAACTAATTTATTTCATTCTTATACAATCAATATTTAAATTGTATTTCGCTATATACCCAAAGCAATATAAATTTAAAATGATCAACAAGCTCAATATGAGAGAAATACTTAAAAGCCCAATAAATATTTAATGATGTGATGTAAATCAAAAGTATTATTGAATAATACACTTATTTACAGAATTTATTTAAACATATATATATAAATATTTTTTTTTTTAAATAAAAAAAAAATAAATAAAAAGAATGACTTAACCATATTTATTTATTAGAATCCAAAATAAATGAATAAATAAATAAAGAATGACATACACATATATATATGTATTAAAATTAAAAATAAATAAATACATATAAAGAATGGCATACACATGTATATTTATAAAAATTTAAAAATAAATAAATAAATTAAAAGAATGGCATACTCTTCCATCAACATCAACTAATTTAAATCCATTGTAAACTGTATCGATGAACGTATGACTAGATTAAATGAGCTCACGATCTAAACTAACAATAAAGTTTCATCACATTATCATACACCAAGCCCCTACTCAAGTTGACCCTATTTTAAGCACTCTAAATGAGAGCAGAGTATGTAAATATCTGTCAAAGTAAGCAAATGCTGCTCCAGTAAGCTCGTTCACTTTGCTTATGTTTGCACTAGGTCAGCAGTATCATTTCCCACTGGCATTTGTGCAAGTATTCTGGCATTTATATTAATTAAATTAGAAGCTCAAGTGAGCTAGCAAATAGCGTAATATCCTATGTGTATGCTTACAGCTGTGACTCGGAGACGGAAAAGGTCAAAAGCTGCACAGGATGCCGATAGAAAAATGGAAAAAGTGGAAAAGGCAAAGCCAGGCAATACACCAATGACATTTGCAAAAGACGCCAGCATCACATAAATCACGGAACACAGGATAACGAGGCGAAATGTCAGACTGACTTTTACACTTTCACTGCCTGGAGAACATGGGGGCCAGCGAGAGTGTCGAATGGCAATGGGCAAAGACAGTGGAGCCAAAGCCAAAGCCAAAACCGAAAACCGAACACCGAAACCCAAACCCAAACCGAAACAGACAAAGGCAGACAATTTCAGTGTTGCTCGGTCTACCAAAAAATTCACCCACAGACATACACATACACACACATACAATCAAGCATTCGCTGACTTTAAAGGTCAAGAGTGCAGCGAGCGAGCAGCGCGTGTTCCCTGTGTGTGGGCAGCGCAAAAAGAGCAAAGTTTAAGAGCATTAAAATGTATATATATACATATATATAGTGTATTCTGTAGCTGATGAAATTGACTACGCAGCGAGCATAGTAAAAATGACAGCAGACAACAGACAACAGGCAACGGACAACAGCTGACAGCAGCTGCGAAGCCAAACAAAGCGAAGCACTTGAAAATTTGCAATTCAAAATTAAGTATAGCATACTTTTCAGCGTCCAAGTGGCAATATTGACGCAACATGAGGCACCCACGCGTCACACTTCAGCCAGCCACTGTAGAGTGGGTGGCGAGGTGAGGTCTGGCCCAGAATTTAGTGCCTGCCTACTATTCATATGCTCTTGACAGGAGGTGGCAGCAATCTCTATTTGTGTGCGTGCATGTTTTTTCAATGAACTGTGCGGGTCGCTTGAAGGGTTTCCACCTTGAGGCCAGTCCCGTGCGCTTTGAGGTCAATGTGTTCTTGGGGCACCCAAACAACAACAACAACAACTAGAGCAGCAGCACTTGGCTAACACGCACACACAAGCACTCGAAGTAAATGAATTTGACTTTCATTTTCTATATATAGAGCGCTGCTGACGAAGGCCAGCTCGGGACTAATTGTGATGATTGATAAGAATTGAAATCGAAATCAATATATATATATATAGTTATATCTCACATATTCACTTACCGATCGAATACCGAAACCAGACAAATTATGGCCAGACAATAGAACGTATTCAGATAGATATCAGCAAATCCCGCATAGTCGCTAATCAATGCAATGGCTTCGCTATTCGCTGTCGACGTCGTCGCTGCCGCCGCTGAGCCCACTCCAGAATCTGCTCCCTTAACAGAATTGGTCAGTTCTATGCCCAACTTTGACATTTGGGCTGTTGGTGTTGTTGTTGTTGCTGCTGTTGCTGCTGCTGCTGCTGCTGTGGCAGCTGCTGTTGCAGCCGTGGTCTCGCCCGCAAGACCCATGCTATTGATGACCTTTGCCCAATCCGTGGGATGGCTACTCATCACAAAGAGCAGATGGGCCAAGGCTAGACCAGCTAGCAGCCCATGGCATATATTCGAAATGAGCAGCCAAATTCGTTGAATAACACAGGCAAGTTGGATGTTGCTCGAGATGCCATTGCTGCAAAATAGTAAAGTAATTTATTAATATATTTTTTATATATATTTTTTTTATATATTATAGATAATTTTAATAAATAAATAAAATACCCTAGAATTTGCTTGTATGTATAAATTAAACAAAAAAAATATATATAAAATAAATATTAAGGTATATATTGACATGTTCTTTATACGCACATAATAATAATATATTCATAATAGATAAATTATAAATTAAATTTTATTTATTCACTCTATACTGGAATACTGGCCTACTCTCTAGTTAAGTTTAGACAGTTAAGTTAAGTTTAGACTCTCTAGTTAAGTTTAGAGACAATGAACTGCAACAAGTAAACTGAAGATAAAATATAAATAAAAAAATATCTAAAATGTAAAAATAAATAAATAAATAAATAAATAAAATATAGAAAACAAATAAATAGAAGCAAAAAATAAATTATATAATACATAAAGAAATACAATTAATAAATATATTCACTCTTCTAAAAAAAAAAAAAAAATAAATAAAAAAAATAAATAAAATAAAAAAAACTTTTAAAAATCCATTAAAGTTCAATTAAATACTAAATTTGTATACTTTTAAAATACCCATTTCACTTTGAACTTATCTAAATTTTAACTTATTATTATTTGCACAAAGCCTCTTTTTATTTCAGAAAAAATTTAACTTTGAATTTAAAACACTAGACTGAAGTCTTAAGACCCAATAATATATTAGAGCTCTAGGAGAAGTTTATTTAAGCTCACCCAGAGATAAGTTGAAAGAACTTACATATATATATGTATGCATAGAAACTGATCTGCAATACTAGTAACATTTACCTAATAGACAAGTGAAGTCATGGTACAATTCTTGATCTAAGAATACACTACTACTAATAATATTCTAAGAATCTATGTTATGTTATATGCAATAGGTTTAGTCAATTATATCTCGTTGTTAAGATATCAATGTTGAATGACATGAATACCGCACTTTATAATAAATAATCTCTGCTTTCATTTCGAATTGCCCAAGGAATGAAATAATAATTTTACATTCATCTGGGATTAAGTCTTTGTGCCAACATTTGTCTATATATGTAAGCTAGCTAGTTCTTCTGGAAATCAATTTGAATGCCTTTTAATGCCAGCTAAAACATCTGACCAAGAACTTGGCTCAAGGCTCCTTGCGCAATTTGTGCACACAAAAGAGCTCGACGGCTAAGCTTTTCTTAGAATCGGGTCTTGGGACTAAAATAAACACGCAAAGGACGAGAGACAAGATAAGCATGAATAGCAACAAAATTTTCATTGGAAATCCATTGGTTCAAATTAAATGTGTGTTGTTCTTGTGTGTGTGTGTGTGTGTGTGTGGGCTAAATCAGTCTGAGGGCGGATAAAAATAGCGTATAACCGCCGGATTAGATACACGCAACAGACATAAGAGCATAAGAATAGACGCCCACGCGGGTGTCGCCACCCGGATTAACCCACCGATTTAGGTTGGCATCCAGCAGACAGCGTGTATCGCCGTAGCTGCCGCGTCCGCTGGCCGAGCTGCCGCCGCCGCCGCTCGAGCGAAAGAGACGTCCAGCGCCGCCCAACTCCGCTGCGGAGATGCCGTCGATGCCAATGCAGCTGCTGCTGGTGCCAGCTGCGCCGCGTGCGGCACCCACAAAGGAACGCTTGTAGTAGCTCTGCTCCACTGGTCGATAGCCCGATGACGTCTGCAGAAACATTTTGTCGATGTGCGCGGGCGTATCGTCCGTGGGCGAGACGACCGGAGTGAATGGATTGTAGATCTCCTCGCCCTCGGCGGGCGCAATGTCATCCGCCAGCTCCTTCAATATGGACGATAGCCCACCAGCTGAGTAAAGCTTGCCTGCAGATAACAGTGAAAGAGCGAGACAGAGAGAGAGAGAGAGTGAGTGGGATGAGCATTGCAACTGCGCAGAATCGTATTTGTTGTGGGTTGTGTGAAGAGCTTTTTCTCAATGGAATACAATTTGGCAATCTGGGTGGGAGCAGGAGCAGTAACAGGAATAGGAGCAGGAGCAGGAGCAGAGCCTGATACTTACTGATGAGCTGGCCCCGCTTGTCGCGCTGCGATTTCGTCTTCCGATGCACTCGTCGCTCCTCCAGGCTCTGATCAATCTCCAGTTCGCCCGACAGCGATGCATCATGCATATCGGAGCACTGCTTGAGGTAGCGCATCAGCGTCTCGTTGGCCTGGCGCACCTCCATCTCGCCAGCGGCAATGAGCTTCCGTTCCCGCCTCCTGCGTGACTCCGACTTGCTGCGCTTCCGCCGCGGACTCTTGTCGAAGCTGTTCCGCGAGCGCAGCGAACGCTGGGCGGGACTAGCCTGAGGATCTGATAGCGATTGCTGTTTGCGCGAGGCACCGCCGCCCACGCCGCCACCTCCCCCGCTGCTGCCCGCGCCCATGCTCAGCGCCGAGGGCGTGGGCGAGCTCTGCTTGAGCTCACGATCAATGTAGCCCAGAATGCCGCGATGGAAGGACGAGTCCACTTCCAGGGAGCGCAGCGCCGGCGACTGCGGCGAGTGGGTGCGCCGCGAGCGATGTCCATGCGTGGCCGGCAGCTGACGCAGTGTCTCCCGTAGGCTCATTGCATCGCCGGAGGAGTTGCGACTGCCATCGCTCTGCTTCGTGGGCTGTGTGGGCGACTCCAGGTGCGTAGTGGCCTCGCCCTCTGCTGCACCAGCATCTGCCGCTGCCGCTACCGCTGCTGCGCCCATCGGCTCATCAGCACCGAGGGAAGCGCTCTCCTCCAGCGTGTCCTGCGATGGCGGTGCATGTCCGTTCACCAGCACCACCGTCTGCTGGGAGGTTTGACTGGGTGATCCCACCATTTCGATGCTGTCCGCCGAGCTCTGCGCACTGATGCGACCCGCTATTGTTGTGGCTGTTGTAGTTGTTGTTGTCGTCGATGCTGTATCATTGAGCGCCGCCGCACAGCTCTCGAGTGTCTCCAGCACGGCCTCCGTTACCTCCAGCTCCAGATCGGGCGGCGTATTGGCCGCTGCGGCTGCCTCCCGCTCCAAGCGCCGCTGACGCGCCTCAGTGCGTCGCTGTCGCTGATGCTGACGATGCACCTTGGGCTGAGTCGCCTCCATTGTGTGCTAGCTCAAATCTCGAACTGTCAATTCAATTATCTTAGGCTATCGCCTCTATATCCCTAGTTGTTGTTGTTGTTGTTGTTATTATTGCTGCAACGGCTGCTGTGTTCCATGAGCTACGGCGTGCCCTCATAACAGGTGGATTCGTCGTCCAGCAGGATGCGTATTGAACTTTCGAGCAGTCGAAGTTGCGAAGCTGCAGCTTTTCGCTTTGACCCAAATAATTATGCAGCAAAAACGTCGCATGCACTTGCTGCAGCTACACCCGCGCACCGCACACAGACAGACACACACACACGGGGACACACACACAGCTGTGCTTAGACTGCAAGTATAGTAATTTCCTGCACACAATTTGTTAACAACTGCTTCGATCAAGGCTTAAATATTTATATATTGCTTGAGGCTTTCGGTGTGAATAAATTTTATAAATTCACTTCTAACAATTCAATTTTGTGGCTTCTGTACGAAGGTTGCCCAGTGGAGACCTGAGAACCGTGTGTTTTGCTCGCGTTCGCGGCTGCTAAGCGACTGACTTGGCCTGGCCGAAACAGCAATGCAAAATGGCCCAAAACGAAATGCCCTGGCGCTGGCCTGACTCCCATTCGGTGGTGGCTTGTTGTTTGTGTCCTGCTTCCTGAAACGTAGTAACGAGCGCAGGCAAGGCGAAAGCTTTGCACAATGACGTCAGTAGCTGTGCGTGGTTAGCATTAACGCCCACACACACATACAGTCTCTGCTTGTGTCTGTGTGTGCGTGTGTGCAGGCATTATTGACAAATTCTATTTATAGGCAGCCGCCAATGTTGGCTAAGGTGGGGGATTTTTGTTTTTAGCAGCAGCTTGCTCCAAAACATTTGCGAGCTTGCTTTCTGGCTACACTGAGAGAAACTTAATAGACGTTACTATTATTTAATTAATTTTGTTAAATAGGATATTATATATAACCTATTTAGTATATATTATATTATTTTGTGTATATTGTCTACTAGTAATAATGGCAAAGCTTCTCGACTACTTAAACCTCTCTCTGCCATTGCCCAAACCATAAAAATTGATTTACAGTAAGCAGCTGTCGTAGTTTTTGCGACATTTCGCTTACTCACACTCTCTCTATCGCTCTGTCTCTGTCTGGCTTGCTGCTTTGCACACTCACACACTCTCTGGCACTGCCTTGCGCTCAGCTGAATCGATAAATGCGTGGAAGCGTCTCAGCTCGGCTCAAGCTACTGCGCAGCTTTCAGCCTGTACATCATGTTGATGACGTCAATCGAGAAAGCTCTCGAAATCAAAACAACAAAGAAACCAGACACGAGCGAGCGCCAGCACAAAAGCCGGCAAAAGCTCGCCTCTCGCTCTCTCACTCTCTCTCTCCCATTCGTACGCAGCGCTGCCATTCCGAAGGCGTCAGGCAAATTTTATTATCGTAAAGCGTGCAGAGGCGTCGTCTGGCTGCATCAGACACGCAAAGCAAAAACAAAAGCGCGAAACGCGAAACGCGATTCACCAGCGCAAAGGCCTCACAGCTAATGGTCCCTGAAATGCCAAAAGGCGCTTGGCACTTGAACTGTCGCACTGAGCTCGCTCACTCTCTGCCCTCGCCTTTGCCCCTCTGTCCATTCTCTCTCTCTGACTCTCCCGCTCGCTCGCATATTAGTCTTTGTCCCTTTTGCTCTTGCGCTCAATGCAAGCCATCGACATTGAGCACACGTCATGACCGTGACGTCACAGCTGACGTCAGTTAACACATTAGCCAAAATGTTGAGAGGGCCAAGTGGGAGCTATGAAGTATTAATGCATTGCTTGTCGCATAGCGTAACTTGTTCATTTAGGAGCATTTCAAATGCTATTTGCCCATATTAGAAATATCTCAATAGAATAATGGCTTTGTTTATGAATTGAAGCTTTTATCAATAAATACCCATGCATATAAATAGATGCAAACAATTTGCTGCTATTTAAAGGCATATTACGTGAAACGTTATAAGGGAAAGGGTTAAGGTATGTCATATCTGAATTCAATCAATTCTGTAACTGAGAATATGTAAAAAAAAGTCCTTGATCTCATAATACTAAATAATAGATAATAAAATTAAAAATTTTGCAATTTGCTCTTTTATGTAAAAGTAAATTAGATTACCAGCAGCAGTAAAAAAAGAGTTTATAAAATTTAAATAAATAAATAAATAAAATAAAATTACTAAATAAAAGAAATAAGTAAAGAACTGTTTGTACTACCACTATAGATATTATAAACTGTATTAAAAAAATATATTCTAAATAAAATAATAATTTAAAGACTTAAAACGTTGCTCCTGCTGAACTCAGCAAATGCCCTCCTATATATTCATAATAATTACTCTAATCAAAGCAAATATCCCCCTTTTTGGACAAGCTGGCAACCCTGGCCGTGATGCGTTGCCTCGGGCAACTGCGCACTTGTTATGTCAATAACAAAACCAGCTAAAGACGCAACCGGTTAAGGCTCAGGCAAAAACTGCGCATTAGACAAGGAGCAACGCAAATGCCTGTGCTTGAAGCACCCGCCGAGTACTCGGAGTCATCGCCGGAGCACTCACTGCAGCCGGAGCTGCCACTGCTGCTGGCCCCACTACTGCCTGGCCCCGCTGCACTCGCTCAGCTGCGTCCGCCCACGGCAGAGGCGCGACTGCAGCAACATCAGCAGCAGCAGCTGCAAGAGGAGCGACAAAACCGTCGCCAATTGGAGCGCCGCAACTCCTTCGACCGGGATGAGCCCATTGTGGAGGAGAGCGAGCACTTTCCAGCCTTCGTGCATCTGCTGCCTGTAGTGCTGCCGCCACAGCTGCCAGAGCCAACGCTTGATGAGCTGCTGGTAAGTGTGTTGACTTGCAGTTGTCGTTATCCAATCCAATCCTTCCATATTTACAGCGTCGCGTCACCCAACGCACGGATCTGGAGCAGGTGGAAACGGTGCGCCTGCGTGTCATTTCCTATTCGGTGAGCCTGTCCAGGCTCTCGCTCTTCCTGCCACGCCTGCAGCAGCTGGATCTCAGCGGCAGCGTGCTGAGCTCTCTGCGTGACCTGGGCTACGGCCTGACGCAGCTCACCCATCTGAACATCAGCAATTGTGGCCTAAATAGCTTCGATGGCACCAGCGGCGTGCCCAATCTAAGAGTCCTGATCGCCGATGGCAACATGATACAGCGCGTGGGTCCTTTGACGGAGCTGAGCCAGCTGCAGATGCTGCAGGCGCGCAACAATCGCATCAGCGAACTGGGCCTGCTCTCGTTTCTGGGCCTGTGCCCGCAGCTCACGGAAGTGGAGCTCAGTGGCAATCCCGTCTGCCGTTTGCCGCTGTATCGCGACATGTTGAGACGAAGCGTGGCCACGCTGCAGATCCTCGATGGGCAATCCATTAATGAAGATCCGCCAGAGATGGAGCCAGAGGACAACCACAGTTCCTTCTCCAGTGACTCGGAGTCTGCCCCAAGGCCAGCAACTGCACCACAGAACAACAACAACAGCAACAACAATAATAATGCTGCAACTCGACGAGCTGCATCAGCTTTCGTCACACTGGACTCGACACGCTATCAACGCCAATCCTCCACGTCCAGCACACCTGTTGCCGGCTCAGTGCTGGGCCTGGTGCGCCAGCGACGTCGACGCAGTGGCCATGCCTGGGTCAGCTCCTCCAGCGGCTCATCGTCGGGCAGCTCCTCAGCCGGCTCGACCCGCGCGCCCTCCATCAGCTCCGGCTCCTCGCACAGCAGCCTGGACATGCACTCAGCCGCCTACACCTTCAATGCCCATGGCACCTTCGATTAGATACAATGCGAGGTCACAATTTTGCTCACAAAACAACTAGAAATTTATTGTGATTGATTTTTAGAGATTATATAAATATTCATTCATGAATTGTTGTTAATTAATAAAGCTATAGAAACTTTGTTGCTCTTTTTGACTAATCGGGGCCGATAAAGGGAAATTAAAGAAAAGAATCATACGTATACTCATTATTTGTTGCTAAATAATGAAGTTATAGAAACTTTGATATTCATTCGAATTGTCAGGCATGGAAAGAGATTAAATAGCTGTCATAATATTAATTCTTTTCATAAGATTTATACCTTGGCAAAGAATTTATCTCTGTTTATTAAAAAACTATTAATAATATTCTCTTCAGCTCTTTAAATATATTAACTTGAAATTTCGTTCTATTTTATATAACTCTTAAGTCCCAAAAATCGAAATTCAATTTCCTTTATAATACCCTCTTCTTCTTTTGCTTCTGCTTCTATTTTTAATCTTCTCTCACAAAACACCTCAAAGTTTCTATAACTCTTTTAATCTACGAGCTGTGCTTAACAGAAATTACCTCAACTTCTCTGTAATCTTCAAGCACACCTCGCACATAAATAGTATGTATCTTAAATCTATCTAGAGGACTGTTAAAACTGGACCAAAACATTGTCTACGTCTATGCACTCGAGCTAATTGTGTTTGTGATGAAGTGCATCAAATTGTGTTGGTTTGCTAGAAAAAGTCGTCTCATCTACAACATCATCTTCTCTCCTCCTCTCAGCTTGGCTACTCCGTGTAGGTGTACTGGAACAGAGCTGCCGATGGCGACCTAACCGGCACCAACTGGCTCTGGCCATTCTCATTGCGAAAGACAATGTAGTCTCGGCCATTAATCATGCGTCGCACTCCGCCGTTCTGGTTGCCGCCCAGAACCAGGCCGTGCCCCTTGCCCACCTGATGCCAATGGTGCTGCTGGTGCTCCCCGCCATGATTGAAGATGCTCTGATACGGAGGCGGCGGAGTCACATTCTGGGCATGTGTGGACGAGCCCAGCAGCTGCTTATCGCCGCTGTGCAGTCGTCGCAGGCCGCGCAGCCACCTGGACGGCTTGACGGACTGTCCGTTGGGCGAGCGACCGATGCCGTGCCGCGCCCACTTGTTGGCCTCGTGGCGGGCATTGATGTAGCGGAACAGCAGCTCTGTGGTAAAGACGACCAGAGAGGTGGCAAAGCCGGCCAGCATTATATAGTAGGTCATCATCAGATCTCCGTTCCTCAACTGGCGCTCCGTGCTGCCCAAATCCTGTGGGCAAATCTCAGCGCTGGGCAACTCCCGGGCGGACAGATGCTTGATGATGCCAGATTCTACCAGATTAAGAAGTCTAACAAAAGCTATAAATTAGCCTTTCATATCAACAATTAACTGCTTAACTTACTCTGGGTCGAAGAGCTCGCTGAGATTCGAGCCAATGGGATAGGCAAAGGTACGCTTCTTCTTTAAAAACGGCTCCTTAGCCATGGCGAATGGACAGTGCACTTTCTCGTCGTTGAAGCTGACCGACTTACGGTACAGATAATCCCTATACAGCATTATATTTATTGCAGGGCGATCCCTCACGAACACATATCCGTTCCGCTCCACGTAGTTCTGCAGATTGTACGTATCATTCGAGGTGTCCGTGAACACGGCATAATTATTCTGAATCATTCGATTGAGCAGGTAAAGTGATTCATTCGTCTTCATGAAAAAATAATATTTATAATTTAAGCTATTTGTATCTGTATCTGTATCTGTATCTGTATCTGTATCTGTATCTGTATCTGTATCTGTATCTGTATCTGTATCTGTATCTGTATCTGTATCTGTATCTGTATCTGTATCTGTATCTGTATCTGTATCTGTATCTGTATCTGTATCTGTATCTGTATCTGTATCTGTATCTGTATCTGTATCTGTATCTGTATCTGTATCTGTATCTGTATCTGTATCTGTATCTGTATCTGTATCTGTATCTGTATCTGTATCTGTATCTGTATCTGTATCTGTATCTGTATCTGTATCTGTATCTGTATCTGTATCTGTATCTGTATCTGTATCTGTATCTGTATCTGTATCTGTATCTGTATCTGTATCTGTATCTGTATCTGTATCTGTATCTGTATCTGTATCTGTATCTGTATCTGTATCTGTATCTGTATCTGTATCTGTATCTGTATCTGTATCTGTATCTGTATCTGTATCTGTATCTGTATCTGTATCTGTATCTGTATCTGTATCTGTATCTGTATCTGTATCTGTATCTGTATCTGTATCTGTATCTGTATCTGTATCTGTATCTGTATCTGTATCTGTATCTGTATCTGTATCTGTATCTGTATCTGTATCTGTATCTGTATCTGTATCTGTATCTGTATCTGTATCTGTATCTGTATCTGTATCTGTATCTGTATCTGTATCTGTATCTGTATCTGTATCTGTATCTGTATCTGTATCTGTATCTGTATCTGTATCTGTATCTGTATCTGTATCTGTATCTGTATCTGTATCTGTATCTGTATCTGTATCTGTATCTGTATCTGTATCTGTAGAATAACATACCGTGCGAATGGCATACTCAACGGCTCCTCCTCGCATGGATACAAAATGTTTGTTCTTCGTTAGAATATCGTTGACCGTGTTGTAGGGCAGAGTGAATTTCGAGAGGGTCAAAAATGCCGTCAAATTGGCCGTATAAAATGAGGTTAAAATCGTAATAAAAATCCACCAGGTCGCAAAGAGGAGGCGTGTCGAGTCTGCGATAAAAAATATATGTAGTATATGTATGTTATATGTATATTTGTAAATGTTAATTGAACCGACAAACTCGGCAACTTGGCGATTGCATGTCCAGTGAACCGAGCGCAGTTCACGGGCCAAATGCAGTTCAAATTGCCGATGTCTATCGCTGCATTAGGGTTAATTGTTAACTCACCTGCGATGGGGGAGAGGGTGCTGCCCTGCTTCATGAGTGCGCCGTAGACGAACCAGGCGCAGTGGCCCAGGGAGTACGGCTGCTGCGTTGTGTCACCGGTCAGACGATTTCGGACTATGATCAGCATATAGATGATGGGTCCGACGGCCAGCAGCGAGACGAAAATGAGTATCCAGACATAAAATTCGAATGGAGCAAGCAAGCCAGAGCCGCCGGCCGACTCTCGCGGTCGCCGCATCACCATGATCCACTCGCCCTCATCCAGAGTCGTTGTGGAGTAGAAGACAAAGCTGCGCTGCTCCGATAGAGATGGTATGAAGGCGGCAGCTATGTCCACCTCCTGTCAGAGAAGATAAAGAGAGGGAGAATAAATGAATGCTAGATTATGTATGTAAGGGAAACTCACGCTATTATTGAGCATTTCAATGAGACTGCGATCCAAATCGACTTTCGAGCCAAGTATGTTGTCTTGGGGCACAACCACTTCGTAGGTGAAGTTGAACTTCTCTTGAAGGAACTCGATGATCTGAAAGGAGACGCCGTGACCCACCCGAGTGCCATTCTCCAGCACCTGGGTGTAGCTCAGTGGGTAGTCCTCGAGCGTGGCTATGCGCAGATGCCGGCCATTGATCCAGGCCTTCATGTTGCGCAGTTTCTCCCGCTTGTTGCGCAATACCTCGAGCGTTTCCATGGGCGTCTCTTCGTCCAAGCCCACGTTCTCTGCGTGCACATCGAGGGGCACTTCTGTCACCACGCTGCCGAACTCGTCAAGTAGTATTAGTTCCTCAGGCAGAGTATGATTCATCGGCGGACAGGCCAGGCACAGCGCGGCAGCCACCATCAGCTCGATTCCGGTGGCCATCTGGATCAGACTAGACTCAGACTAGACTCGACTAATCTAAATAACTGTTAGCTGCTCTAGTATCTGAGAAACTTTTTTCGCTTTCGCATACTGCCCCCGAAGTACAGTTGCCAATGAATTTTTTTTCGCTTTTTCGATTTCACCACCAACCGTTAGAGACAGAGACTCGAGCGTTACTAAAACTTGAATTTCCATGCACCTGGCTCCCGGCGAATATGTGTAAATATGGCCCGCGTGTGTGCCTGACCCACAACAAACACAATTAAGAATAATGACAAGTGTAAATATGACAGGACACCAACAACTAAACCAGTTGCGACTGCCCGCCCGGAGCAGATTGTGAGTTTTGATTACGATTTCCATTCTCTGGCGGGCGAGCTGGCCGGGCTAATGAAACGTCGCTGGCGACTATTGACTACTTAAGAAAATACAAATATAGTTCAAGTGCACTCAGTACGGATGATTGCCTAATAGGTAATATACATATGTAGGATTACCAGAACAAGCTTTCTTTTCACTTGCTTACGCTCAAGGACATTGGGAGTCCTGTGGGTCAAGTTTACAGTTATTCAAATATCTAATAACCGCAGCCATATGCTTAATATGCCACAATTACAGTTTAGTGGACAGACTGAAAGAAATAATCGTTACAGGAAATTAGCGAAGGAAGTTGTCAAGCATATTTAAACGAAATCCAAATCAATATTTAATGAGCAAAGTATTAACTAGACCTAATTGATTGGCTATCCAGCTCAGTGAATCACTGGCCGAGCAATTAATTTATCATTCAACTGTCTGCTCCACAGATCTACCAACTAGAGCTATTACTACTACTACTATGAGCTACTAATTTAGTGATCTACTAAGTATCTGACTTATGCGGCCGACTTTGTGATTGACTCACTCAGTGCAAATATAAAACTTGAAACTTGAGTTAAGGCAGCTGCCTGACAAAAGCTGAC
>JAWNOM010000246.1:0-14894 GCA_035045965.1 Drosophila aldrichi | reverse complement strand
TATTGTTAATTCGATTTTTGCTTTTTGCCTGAATCATTAGCTGCTCTCCTCGCTGCTCTCTCTCTCTGAAATCCCTGCTAACAACTGCAGCCGCATGAATTCCAAAAATTCCAGCACTTTATGGCAACAGCTTTGGCGCGTATGTGTGCTTGTTTGCTCTGGCAGTTAAAGTCAATCATCAAATATGAAAAATGTAGACACACACCCACACACCCACACACCGACACACACATGCATACATATTCAGAGGCTGTTATACAAACACCTGCAGTTAGGCTGCAGGCAGCACACAATTCTCACACGAACGCGCAGGCGGCGGCCATTTGAGCGGAAACCGGAAATCAACTTTAGGGCGCTTTTTGTACATACAATTTTATTTTGCCCCAAACCAAACAACAACAACGACAACAACAACAACAAATCGCTGCATGCAAAATAAAAAGAGAAGAGAATATCAAACCATAACTCGTCGAGCTGCAGAACGCGAATGTGAATGGATTGCTGGGGGAGGGCGGTGTGTAGACCCAGTTTCAGTTACTCTCTGGTTTATTGCAAGGTATTTTCTGCTTTTATATGCCACATCATGCTGCTCTTATTTGTTTAGCATGCGATTTCGCGCTTTGTTGGGGCGCAGGGCGTGGTCATGGGAGTGGGCGTGGACGTGGGTCGAGTGCGCACTGAGACCTTCACATTTTGGCACAACGTTTGATGTTTTATGCAAGCAGAGCCACTGCTCCCACACTCCGAACAGCAGCTACCAATATAAATATGCAAAGTACACCCTAAAAGCTACTCTCAAATCAGTGCAACTTAAAGCTACTGCAACTGAAGATCGAAAGCTTCAAGATGATTCCAGTTCATTTGTTGTAATCAATTCAATCTATACTATATATAATTTAAAATTTATAATTAAAATGGAAAACCTTTGCTTATAGAAGTTAGCAATAATTTTGACTGTAATAATATATAAAAAATATAATATGAAAAAAAATAAAAATAATAATAATAATAATAATAATTAATCAGAATATAGGGAAAAAATGTCTGACATTTAAAAATACAAAATACAATTTAATTAAATTTTTTTATTACAAAAATACATATATTGAGAAACTAGATATAAACTAAAGAGCTTAAAAGCTGCTGAGAGCTTCTCTTAAAAAATTAAGCAGATTATAGGCAAATAGTTTTTTTTTTTTTTTTTAAATTTAAAAGATTTATAAATTAATATAATTTTTTTTTTTTTTTTTTTTTTTTTTTTTTTGTGTACAATGCAAAATAATTTTTTTTTTTATTGTTTAGTTTTAGATATTTGGATGGGGTTTGAGTTCCAATGAACTTTTAAAGAATAATAATAAATAAATAATTTTTTTTTTTTTAATATAAAGTCAATTATCGTTTATTAGTTTGAATGGTGTTTGAGTTCTCTAGTTAGTGTACGACATACATACATATATTTTAGAAACAAAGCTTTTAAGCTCTTTTCTACAGAAAAATTAGACATATAATAGGCTAGGCAAAAATAAATACGTTTCTTTATTATTTCGCATTCTTCACCTGAATAAAATGTGTATATAATATATACAACTAAACTATTAATAAGTTTAAATTACTAGTTACCTAAAATATCAACAATTTGCATATATTCCACTTCTATAAACAACTAGAAAAAAAATTCTAGCAAAGGCCTTTGCTTGATAATGAATTGTTTTTGAAATGGAATCGATTAATCGATTGGCGTATTTGTTGATCCGAGGTGAACTTTAATTTGTAGTGCATGTTTACGGGTTGTTGTGCGCCCACGCACTCAAAAGTTACCGGAGAAAAGAGCTTGTACAGTCGATCAGCGCTTCGAGTGGCCGATGTTCTCGTTATGGGAGCGCACGTAAATTATTCAGCAGAGTGTTTTATAGTTCATTTACCTAGCTAAGTACCTGCAGGCCCGGCTGGCCCGGCTCGGCCCGGACAGAGGCTGCAACTTTCCGGCGGACCACTTTCCAGTCGGTTAATGCAGGCAGCGCAACAACTTCCGAGCAACAAACAAAAACCTGGTCAAAAACCATTGAAGCACAATTTTAATGGGGCGCCAAAGGGGTAGCAGATGTAGCCGGAGCTGAGCCCGAAGAAGGGTTGGGGGCGGCGGGTTGGGGCTGACTG
This sequence comes from Drosophila aldrichi, assembly GCA_035045965.1. Taxonomy (NCBI): domain Eukaryota; kingdom Metazoa; phylum Arthropoda; class Insecta; order Diptera; family Drosophilidae; genus Drosophila; species Drosophila aldrichi. The sequence continues at coordinate 12,737 of JAWNOM010000246.1, read as the reverse complement.
ACCGGGGAAAGCTTTTGCGCGTTGAGCAATTCATTTAATTTGAGTTGCATGTACGTTGCAGAAGGGAAGCTTGGAGCTGAATGCTGGCTGCTGGAGCAACGAAACGCTTTAGGCTTTAATCGGAGTGCGCAACGGCCGCTTGTCGCAGCTGGGCGCAGAGGAAGGTAGAGGTGGCAGAGTGTCACAAACAATGAGCCTCGGAGTACAGCATAGAAAAGCGAACTCCTTTTGGTGCGCCGCTCGGCTTTCTTTCCACTTTGCGTAAACATAATTTTCTTTTCCGCCCATTTAAGCCTGAAAAGGCGCACCAAACTCCTAACCAGGGCCCCCCGACCGCAGCAAGCAATCCTCCTGCTTAATTTCAAATTGTGGCATGCATAGAAAATAACTCCCATTGAGCATTGTGCATTAAAAAGCAGAAGCTGAAGCTGAAGCCGAAGCAGAAAAAGACGAAAATAGAAAATTCTCTTCTCCTGCCTTCGTCCTTCTCGGAGGCATTGGAAAGCGATTGGCTGGCAACATTTTTATGCCATAATTGTGTGGGATAACATGGGTTAAATGCGTTAGCTGTCCATTGTGCTGCCACAATGCTGATTCGGCACTTGTCCGAGGCCATAAAAATCGAATTGTTCAAGCCCAATAAGACTCGTAACCCCTTGAGCATATATCACGGCTGCAATTCAATGAGCACGCAATTTTCAACAATCAAAATGCTTCTAGATTATATTCGAACCAGAAGCACTTTATTTGTTTGATAATACAGAAGAGGAAGTTTTACACATATGTAAGTATGTGAAAAATTATGCTTCAATGATGTACAAAAAAGAATGAATAAATTAAATAATTAAATAAAAAAATGTAAGGTATAATAATATTAATACATATACATACATGGATGTATGTAATCTAAATAGATGATAGATTTTGTGTTATTGGCTTTTTTTAAATGTAAAACTAGATTAAGCTGCCACTAATGGTAGCAGTAAACTCGTTAATACATTTTTTTTAACTTAAAAAAAAAACGAAACAAAAAATAAATAAAAACAAAATTTTTAAATTGAATAGATACTGGCATAATAATATATATATAATTATATATCTAGAAAGCACATTCTGAAAATGTAATAGAGATAATAATACAAATTGGTTCTCACATAATGAATCAAGTATTATAAGCTGAAATTCTTTAATAAAATTGATAAAAATAATAATACATACATATGTATATATGTCCATTCCAAATTCACAATTAAGTCATGGCTGATATATATATTTTTATTAATGATTTCTAAGTTATAAAAATAAAAGTAAGGTTATAAATAAAAAATATTAATATTATATTACATTATTATATAGATGAAATATCTATGAAAAATATTGGCACTCAATAAATACTTGAAGGAACTTTCAATCAAAATTTACTATATGACAATTTTTCTATTTTCTATTTTTTACATTTATTTACTTAATTTCAATTCAAACATAAGCTTATATTGTCGCAGAGCGCACAAATCTAATGACATAACTCTTATTGTTCTCTAATTGCAGGTATGCATCGCAGCACATGCGTCATATATAATAAATATCTGATTTTTGATCGAACACGCAAGTATTCATGTATTCGGGGGCTGAGGGCCAATTGCAATTTGGCCAACAGAAATGAAATTAAGCTGTAATCAGAGAGCAACTGAGCTGGAATGTGGGTCATAAAATATCCATTTGCAATCACAACACACAAATTATACAAAATTATAGAGCTGATCCGCACGCGTAACGCGCGATATCAACTGATTTGCAGTTTAAGCGAAAAACAATGCCAATGTGAGGGTTATCTGGCTGCTGCTAGATATCCATGGTAAATGGAGGGGACCACTTAACACACATACACACATACATATACATACATATGTGCGTTGACATTTCGTGCTCCATGGCGTCGATATCCGTTGAAGCGGTCATTTCTATTCGCGTTTAGCTGACGTGCGTTCGCGTAATTACAGACCCAAATGGTGACATGACTTTGCACCATCTCTCCTTCTCTCTCACTCTCTCATCCTCTCTCTTTCTGTCTCTCTATCTGCCTGCCTCTGGCCTTGGCTCCTTTTCACATGCAAAAATTATCAATTGAGCGAGCATCAACAGAGAGTGAGGGAGAGAGATAGTTTGATGTAGGGTCACACAGAGACAGGGACAGGAACATTGTAGACGGAGACGTCTACGTCGACGCTTCGTGCGCAATTTGGAAAACTAAATTGTTCTATTGTATTTAAGTTAATTACTCATGCTAATGCTAATTTGCCTTGTCGACGTTGCCGACGCAGTTGACAATTGCCAGCGCAGAGAGTACGAAAACATTTTGCACAGCAATTTCACTTGATAATGATGTTGATGTTGATGCTGTTGTTGATGTTGATGCTGTTATTGTTGTAGTTATAGTAATTACTGAAATACACAGTCACACGACTAGGGATATACAAATAGATAGGCAAATATATTGTTTATTATACTTGAGTTAAATCACTTTCACGTTGTGAAATGATTACGATGATTGGCAATTGATGAGACATGAGAAATGAGAAATACTCTGATAATATATGATATGACTCCATGACATATATGTCTTCTATGTTATGAATTTTTATTGCCTGACATAAATTAATTTATATTTATATAACATAATTAAGATTCTCTTGCTATTTTCAATGTATATTTCATTCATTTGCTCAAGTGCTTATCAGATAGTCTCACGCTTAGCCTAATTTTACTATTTGATCCAGCTGGATCTTATCGGCATTCATTAGTCGTATACAAACAAAGAGTGAAAAACCTTCAATTGACAACGAATTCATATTTGTTTTAACCTTTTGTGTTGAGCTAAGCGCTGACGTCGATTCCCACACCCACCCACACACATACTTACAATATGTGTACATATATAGAGTATATGTATTTGGTCTCTACATCTAAATACATATATATTTATAGCTGGGTATATATATATATTTTTTTGTATAACCTTCACGGTTGGCAGCACACGAAAAAAGAAAACAGCAACGCCAAATGTCAAAATGTCCAGAGCTGATTGTTATATTTACGACTCTTTTTTAATGTTTGACAAATTAGTAGCAAGAAGCGTTGCAAACAGAGCGACAACAAGTTCAGCAACAACAACAATTGGGCTGTAAAAACAACAGCAGGGACCACATAAAAAGCAGGAAGCTAATGGAATTTGCTTGCTTCAAAAAAAAATTATATAACAAAAAATTAAAATAAATCTCGAAAAAAAAAAAAATGCTAAAGAGTTGGAAAAAAATAATGTGAAAATAAAGCGGGGGCTATTTGAATGCGGCTCAGACCACTAACGGATTCTCATATTACAAGCCAAACGCCATTGTCAGTTAGTCGGCCTTCCCCCTTACACCTCCCACCATCCACCATCCAGCACCCAGCAACCGAACAAGATCTACAGTTATGAGTGCACTTGAATACTACTTATAAGCTCTTGACTTATGCAACGCGTACTAACCACGAAACCCTTCCGATCTCAAGTTACCAATGCGGCAATCGACATCGTGACTGCCACGCCCCTTGCGCCTCTCACATCTCGTCTTGTGTCTTGGACTTTACATTCAGCTTTTCAATTGCTAGTAATCTCTGTGATGATATATATGGGGTGGACTAAAAGTAGATTCAATTTTGAATTTGCTTATTGGGAGTATAAATATCTAAAAGAAAGAGAAAAATTTCATTTTGAATGAAATAAACTTGGACTTGAATAAAGACACACATATCTGAACTAAAATTTGGGTTGCTTTAAATTGTTAATGAAAATGTAGGTAATTATCTCTAGGCAGGAGTTGCCCTGCTGAATTGATTAATTTAATTCTGTATTTACTAATGAATGCAAAAGCCCAGCTTAGAATTCAGAATTAAGGCAAATTAGATAAGCTAATCTCTTTTCAATGTGAATTTCCAAACTCAAACTTTCTGAATAAACAAAATAAATAATTAACAACAAAAAAAAAAGGAAAAATAAAATACAAATAAAATAAAAATAAAATTAAAAATAAAATAAAATAAAAATAAAAATAAAAATAAAAATAAAAATAAAAATAAAATAAAAATAAAATAAAAATAAAAATATAAATAAAATAAAAATAAAAAAATAAAATAAAAATAAATAAAAATAAATAAAAATAAAATAAAAATAAAATAAAAAATAAATAAAATAAAATAAAATAAAATAAAATAAAAATAAAATAAAAATAAAATAAAAATAAAATAAAATAAAATAAAATAAAATAAAATAAAATAAAATAAAATAAAATAAAATAAAATAAAATAAAAATAAAATAAAAAAAAAACAAAAAAAATATTTGAATAACAATTGAGATTTTTTGTGAATATCAAAATGTAAAGAGAAATGAATACTACGAACACAAACATAAATAAATTAAACATATAACTAAGTTCCAAATTTGGGAATATATATAGATTCAACGATATTAATTTTAATCGAGTTTACTGAAATGGGAATATTTTTTATTAATTTAAAAATTAATAATAATTTACCTCTAATAGATTCACTCATATTAACATACTAACAGAAAGTCAGACAGACAACCTAATTATTAATCTAGGTAGTTACTTCATAGGTGCTGCCACACCTACTTCTGCCTCTGACATATACTCTAGCAATACTATTATACCCTTATTTATCATTTCTGATCACAACTTGCACACGATCTGTTTTAAATTACACCAACTAAGCAGTTAGTAAGGCCATCAATGATTATCGACTGTGGCTTGTTTGACTTTGACATTTGTAATGCATTTGACATTGATCGCAGCATGTCGCCCAATGCATTGAAATGCACATGTTCTCCCAACTTATAGATATTCAGTAGAGCTGCGAGTCATGTTCACGTCTCGCTTGAACTGTGAGAACTTCGACTCGTTATTGAGGGCCAATTGAGCACAACGCAGCGATCAATTGGCAGCAAAATAAAAAAACATGCACGTTGGCGTTTCTTTAATTAAGCTAAATGATACAAGAATCGATAGCTGATAAACGTCTCAGGCAGAAGGTGGGCGTGGCTAGACATGTTTGCGCATGAAGAACTCAGAGCTTAATTCAATTGTGCCCAGTCATTGAGCAACTGTTAGTTAGCATTTGCATTTAGAATATTTGGCTGACTGAGCAAAAATGTGCTGAATAAGAAAAAAATATACAGAAAAGCTAGAAGATACCAAGAGAGAAAGTTTTTGTTTGGCCAATGCATTGCAATGATTATATTCGAAGCACATGTTTATTCTATCTCTGATGCGGTCTATGTGATATTTGATATATGATATTTTTAAAGTAAAGTAATAATAATAATAAGGAATAAAAGTATAGATTGATTAACAAGAGTGCTGACAGATTTTAATTGAAAATAATTATTAGAAATAATACTAACAAAAATAAATGTATATATATTATTTAATAAATCAATAAAAAAAAAAAAAAATGATTACTCTGATAACTATATAAAAATACAACAAAAAATTGAAAAATAATTATTATAAATAATAATTTGAACAAATATAAATATATAAAAGGAAACCAAATTAATCTTATAATTTATAAAAAAAAAAATAAATAAAACAGCAAAAAATCTATATTTAAATTTTATAATTTTATAAATAAATAAATAACAGGCCAAATATTTTTTAAAATTTAAAAATATCTACTAAACAAATAAATAAAAAAGAAACAAAATACTTCTGATAATATTAATATTATTATTATTATTATTATGATAATAATATTATTATTATTTTCTGATCTATTAGTTATTTTTCTGAGTAACTATCAAGGGTCCACAGCATGTCCTTATATGAGATAGCAAATCTCTCCTATGCCCCGCATACATACATTTATACCTATTCTCATAAAAATAATTAGAGAAAACAAGAAAATTCCTGTATGTTTATCATATTCTGCGCATTGTCCACTCTCTCTCCCTCTCTCTCTCTCACTTTCTCTTTCTCTCTCTCTCTGCTGGGAAATGGCTCACGCCTCTGCTGCTGATTGCGATGTGTGCCAGTTCCCAAGGTGATTGGTCTCAGTGCAGCGCTCAGAGAAGAGCTCCCTGAGCGACCGGTCCTGCCCCCCCCTCTCTATGCTGCCCTTCGTTGTTTCATCTGCTTGTTGATTTATCTGCTTGGCAAATGGCATTTGAATGAAACCGCTAGCAAATTGGCCAAATGAAACAGAGATATTAGAGAAATGCAGTAGGAAAGCGTCGCTCGGCCGTAAATAAAATATTGAAATCTATTTCACAGTGAATGCAAATAAATTGCGCATATATCAAATAAAATAATAACAAGAATTTGCCGCAATTGAAAACTGTGAACAAAATGTACAAAATTTTCCATGATTTGTTATTGTTTTCCATTTGTTCCATTTGTTTGCACATCAAATGGAGAGACATTTCCACTTCCATTTCCATTTTGTTTAGAGTGAAAAGTTTGTCGTGAATCTAATTTTCCTTAGTGCAGAAGCTGAAAACTTATGAGTCGGCAATTGCTGCCCCTCCCTACTTCACTCCCTCCCTCAGACTTGATCATGAGAAGCATAAAATAATTGGCATAAAAATACATTGGCCGATTCACTCATGTTTTCTTGGCAATGGGCGAGACAAGGGCCACTTAAAATTCCACATGCAGTAATTTGATTTAAACGCGAAGGCAAATCATTTTCAAACAGTGCCTTCAACTTGTTGCTTGTTGCTCGCTGCGATATAATTAAATATTGTATTTTGCCAACGACTTTTGCCTGTCGCAAGGCTAGTCTGCTGCTCATGCTCATGCTGCTGCTGCAGCCCGTTTGTTGTGTCTGCCTGTCATTGGGCAAACAAATTACTCTGCAACGCTGCCAGCCAGCCGCTGCCTGAGCGCTCAGGCAGATTGCCCAGTTTTCGATAAATCTGTGTCGCCATCTGGCCCACCTCCTGCTCCCCTCTCGCCCGCTCTCTATCTGCCTCAGACACTTTCATCAAGCTTATCTGCGGCAATTTCATCGCAAACTTGAAACAAAAGAGAATCCAAGTCTATATATACTGCGGCGCGGGATAAGTCGGCTGCAACCTCAACTTGAAACGTATTAGAAATCCATTTGGTAAATGGCCCTCTAAATGATCCGATGCCAGCTGCAGCGCCGCGGCTCAGCTCGCCAATTTGTCAACACCTTTTGGCCAAAAGTCTAGCAGCCGAAACTTTTCGCTTGGCTTTAAGCCGCATGCTAATGCTCATTAAAAATCCCATCCAAGTTTTCTCTCTACCAAACTTGTGCCACTCTCCCTCTCCGCCCTCTCTCCCGCTCTCTTTGGCTCCTTCTGCTGCGCCAGCGAGCCTTTTGATGTGCAGATAATTTGCTAGCAAATGTGGTTACTTCATTAGCGTGTGGCCTGCCAGTCGAGGTCTAGCTCTACCACCTCTCCACGCTATTGCGTGTCCTGGCCGTAATAAATTTATTAGACTCCCTCGCAAATGATGCATGGCGCCCCGACCAGGCTGAGCTGCCCTGCCACATATATTAAGCGGGCCCAAGTTTTATAAACAAGCAGCATGAAACAAAGCTGCAGACGTGTCTCCACACACAGCCTCCCCCCTCCCACTCTCTCTCTCTTCTCCTACAAGGCAGTTCCTTGAACTTCAGCGTAGACAAATTATTTAGCATCGCGTGAATCTTTGCCCCCCTCTCCCTGTGAATATAACAGTACTTATATTGTACATACCTGAGCGAGAGCGCGATATGTGCAGGAAAACTGACACTTTTAATGAGCTTTGTGGCATTAATCTTTGTCGTCGCGCTGAAGTTGGGCAACTTTATCATTTTCATCATTTGCGGCTTCATTCTATTAACTTTGGCATTTCTAATTGCATGTGCTGGCGCACGCTAGGGTTTACCTTTTGGAAAGCAATTAGAAGTCTGACCCTGGGAATGGGAATCGGGCACACAGTTTTAAAGACGAGCTGCGACGATGACAACAACTGAGAGCAGTTCGCAATGCAATCGCCTCGCGGCGGTCTGCCAGCATTTGCCACTAATGGAAAGTTTCCGTAATTTGTCAGCAGACCATAAAAATACCGTGCACCGTACGCCGTACGCCGTACGCCGTATTCCGTGTGCAGCTAGCAGAAAAAAAATGTTAACTGTTTATGTGTGGGGGGATGATCTGACTGGGGGTAGGCTTCCACATTTATGCATATATTCATGAGTGCCACTTGAGCCAGAAGGTTAAAGTTTGTCGCTATAACTAAGTCCTCTCCCTACTCCTGCTCCTGCTGCATAACTTGATTATGACCAAACCAGGAGATGAGTGGCCTCTGCTCGTAATTAACACCGTTGAGGCGTCTGCAGGTATTTAGGCAAATGACAGCAGTTGCCCGAAATGCGGCTGATTGATAAATGATATTGTGCAGTCGAGTCGAGTCGAGTCGACCTTTTGCCAGGCACTCATCTAATCGCAATATAAATATTATGTATACGAGCACTTCTCAGCCAAGGCAACTGCCAACATCAACATTCATTTCACACGCACACAGCTTAAGCGTGTATGTGTGTGTGAATAATTTTGTCACATTAATATCCACAAATACATCATGACTCTCCACCAAGCGACTGCCACTTGAGGCAGCTCTACAACTTGCCGTCGTCCTGCCCGCGCAGCCGGAAGCTGCTTTCCTTTTGTCCCACTTTACTAGAAACTTGTCATATTTATGGAAAGACGAGAGAAAGAGAGAGAGAGAGAGAGACAGAGAGATCCACATAAACGCTTCAATTTAACCGCAATGGCATATAAATGTCCTGTAATCCTGTAATGGCTTACAAATATCTATGGAGAGCACACTTGGGTGAAGAGCGCATTTCCGAGCTGGCATTGCTATGCTCATCATCTTTCTGCATTGCCTAATGAGAGATAAATATTATTTTAATTAATTGGAATCGCTCCCGCCATTCAATTAACTGTTCGAGCTAAGCTCACAGAGTGACTTGACAAAATGTGAATGAGTTAGGTCGCGACTGGCGACATCAGCAATAAACCCAGAAATACTTCAATTAACTCTATATATATACACAGATAGACAACATAATGGGTAATATACATATATGTATATGTATGTATACATTTACTTATTTCTTTCCTTTATTCACATTAAATTACAACTCAATTATTTTCTACTATGATTAAAGTCAATTATTAGATTATAATATTTTTTAAATGCAACTCTTTTGCCATATCTTGAAAAATATATTAAGATAATAATTGAATTGAATTAAATAGTTCTAGAAATTGACTTAAAATGTAAAAACTGTCGGATAACTTTAGAAGACAACAATCAAAAACTTTTAGACATTCTTTCAAGCTAAGCTTTTCTTTTTTCATTCACTTTCTTCAAGCTATGCTTCGATTTTTTATTCGAAGCAAAAATCTTTTTGTTAAATTTTCATAAATTATACAGTTTTTATCGATTTTGATGAATTTTCTCATTTGCTTATCTTAAAAGCAGAATTTTCGAATTTGTAATATTTTATTGACAATTCTACCAATTCGCATGAATTGGTTTAATATTTTATGAAGAGTTCAACTAATTCGATTTCACTTCAAAGTGAACTGAAAACAGTGAAAACATGTTTATAAAATTCAATAAAATAAAAATAAAAAATAAAATATTTATAATTAAATAAATGCACATGGCCAATTACACAAAAAAGCCAAAGGAAACTTTACGTGTGCCACGCCTTGAAACCAATAATATTCACACAGAATTTGTTGTCAATAAATGAAGTTGTACGACAAAGTTTAACTACTTTCTCTCGGTCTGTGACTGCATTTTTTAAAAATATTGGACTCCAAATTAAAAATTATTTAACCATTCTAACTTATCACTAATGAACATAAGCACTAGAATATTTTTTAGATATATTAGGGATTCATATGAAACCTTTATTAATGTAGTAAAATATAGGGATCTCTAAAAATATAAGGGAAAAAAAAAGAAATAAATTATTTATATACCCATTAGAAGTCGAGCATTCTATAAATTGAATGGAGAGTTCGATTTACGCACCTATTTATTTTTTATGAATTTTCAAGTATTTAGTGAACTTTGGGATATAATTCTGTAGTCGATCTGTAAATTAAAAAACCAAAATGTGATGCATTGATCACAATAGAGTTTTACCTAATTAGCTGCGCCCATTTTAAGCCAGCAGGCACACTTATTAGTGAAGAGATATTCTCTTTCCTGATGGACTATTATACACCTAGTCAAAATTCAAGTTCTCTAACTTCAACAGTAATATCTACCAAACCCGCAGTGCGTGCAGATCGGAATGCGTTCTCGCCGCTTTAATTAGAGCACATCAAAGTTTATATTGCGCTTGCCACATTTTGTGGCGCGTGTGGGGAACAAAAGTAGCTTTTGGCTGCAGCAATTACAGGCGCAAATTTGTTGGGCAACATGTGTCAAGTGCATTTATTTAATCATTGCCATTTACTCAGGTGCATAGAAAAGGGCTGACACGGATACGGCTCGCAACTAGTGCTGTCAGCAAAAGTTATTCGCAGTGCGAAAACTTATTAAAAGCATTCGCAAGAATTAAGTGCGACGTCTACGTGCAGAGGGCACGTACGAAGGCAACCGCATTAAAATTCAATTCAATTCAGCGCTGTGGAGGGGGCGGTTGGGGCACAAGCTCAAGCTATGAATATTTCATAAATCAAAGTAAAACGCGCGACAGGATAACAACAAGGATGCGAGTTCAATGTGAGCGGGACGCTGAACGATATGCAACACTGAGCAGGGTAGCAGGGAGCAGGAGCAAACTGGAAAATATCCAACGAATTAAAGTTGCCACGGGATACGCACAAGCTAAATTTAATGAGCAGCCGCCGGCGCCAGCGCCTCACCTGGCTAAACTGATTTGCGAATGCCAGCTGCAGAGCCAAGGATCTGCCCACAGTATTCCACTGATTTGTGGTCGTTAAGTATGTTAGACCTCTGCTCGTTCACGGTGCTTGAAATTTAGTGTGTATCCTCAGAGTTGTCTCAGGCTCACCTGAATCAGTTATATATGGAATGGAAAAAGAGGCAATAGAAGATGATTCATGGTTTAGGAATTCCTTGGTAGTTATACTTGAGGGTTAAAGAAAAAATTTTATGGGTTTACCACACACCAATTCGTTCGTATACTCATTTTAAATCGTTATCGAGGCAGAGATCCAGAGATCCAGAGATTAAACGATATTTCAATTCGTGCAGCTTTCATTAACAGGAATTGCTCCTCGCCCACATAGCCATGTTATGCTATTAACAGCACTCTGTTAATAGCATAACTTCAACATCCGTTCATCGGCTTGACAATTTCGCATTTCCTGAACTCTGAGCGAGTATTGAGCAGTCAATTACGCCCGACTGTAACCTTATTTCTCTTTCCCTTCTTTTTTTTTTTTGGCGTGTGCATCGGCTGTTGTTGGGCGTGTCCAGCTCTGGCCGCACATTATGTTAATGAGCAGAATTTTGGCCCGCTTAACCAGTTACTTTGGCTATACGTTAATTATGCCACAGACTTCGCTTGGGTTCAGTTGAGTTCCGCTTGCAGCCTTTTGTTGTATGCTGCATCTCCCTGGCGGCCGTGCCACAAATGCTCGCAACATTTTTTTCTGCTTGCCACAGTCGCGTTTGGATTTCAATTTTTCTCTCGTTTTTTGCCAGCGACCCAATGAAAAAAATACTTTCTTTTTTGTTGCCCCTCCCCCTACTCGGCGAATGCGCTCTTGATGCCCTTTTAATGGCTGGCACAAATTAAAAAAAAATTAAAATAATAATAAAAAAGTGCGGTTTAATTATTAAAATGTTTTCATTTTGCTGCATATTTTTAGGCATTTTAAATGTCAGTTTTTTGCGGCTAATTTAATTAATAGCAACAACAACAAAACAAAATAATTAGCAGCCCTGCAAAAAAAAAGAAACTAAGGCAACCACGCAGCGGTGGTGCCATCTATTTGCTGTTTCATAATTGTGGTTAAGCCGCAGGCGAGGCTCAATATATGTGTGCGAGTGTGTGTGTGTGTGTGTGTGTGTGTGTGTGTGTGTGACTGTATATTACGTTAACGGATTATGCAGCCTAATCCCAAATATCGAATGTGCGGCTAATCTCAAAGCATTTAAGCATACAAAGCTGATTATGTTTTATTGCCAATTTAGTATCCCTGGTAAATGCTGTGTGATAAACTGAAGCACTGACTGACTGACTGACTGACTAACGGATAGCAGAACCAATTTACTCTATTATGTTTACTAAATAGATATTCCTTATATGAACTCCACTCTGGTATAGCTTCCCTCATTATCTCTCGAGTATCATAATTATCTATTTATGAAATTCAATACTTTTTATATTAATTTCATATACCTTTGACCTTTTCCTTACCAAAGGGTAACAATAATTAATTAAAATATTAGAATACCAAATAAATTAAAAATCATTAATTAACATTTAAGGTACAAATATTTAATTAAAATATTTTAATACCAAATAAATTACAAATATGTAATCGAGTACTAAAAAAAAAATATAAAAAAATAAAATAAAATAAAAATTCTTTAACTCCTTAAAGTGAACCAAAAAATAAATAAATAAATAAATATAAATAAAGAATAATAATAATAAATAAATAAAAATC
>JAWNOM010000245.1:0-17500 GCA_035045965.1 Drosophila aldrichi | reverse complement strand
TGCTCTTGGAAACAAGCCGATTGAAAGCCTCTCCATAAAGGGCGCATATCTAACAGCTGAGCAGGTTGAGAGCATTTGTGACAAACTCCAGCTCAGCCTGGAAAACTTGTGTGTGTGGTGTAAAGAAGTGCCAGTTCAACACTTGCAACAAGTGCAACAATTGAAGTCGCTTCATATTCAAATGCCTTCGATCACAAATGCACAGGTAATGGAACTTATAAAGGGTTTGCCCAACTTGGAGATCTTGAACATGCGAAAATGTCAACTCATAACAGAGGAGTTTGTCTCTGAAGCACTCGACTGGCTGACCAATAACAACAAACAAAGGAAACTCACGATTTACGTGCAGGGATCAGCCATAAATTGGCAAATCTCCCCTTCAAATGAACATTTGTTGCAGGTCATTGAAAAACAAGTAAGAAGGCTCTAGTCGAGACTACTCGACTAGGAGATACCTTGAACCCTCCAAACCTATATTCTAATCATTCTGCACATCTTTTATGCACACACACATACTCATGTCATACACCCACACGCATAAGACCGCGCTCTGCTAACTGCGCAGTAAGCAGCAACTCCGCTTACGCTGCGCTAGCAGTGTGCGCAATATTATGAGAATTTATTTGTTGAATAATTTCTTTGGTAGACGTATGATCCTAATGAAACTTTCAGAATATAATCACAACGTGTAAATGTGTGTACATTCTAAAGCACAAGTCTCTAGTACTTGATACGCGTTTTTTACGGATTGGGGGCGAAGGGGGCGTGGTATCCAAAATCTGTAAATGACAAAATGTGTGTATCCATCTAATGCGTATACACAGTAAATCTGAAGTCTCTATGTATAAAAGTGATTCAAATTAGACTGAAAAAACAATATAAATTTATCGAATATCCTCGATAAAAAAGTTAATATCGAATGAGTTATCGAACAAATTTGATAAACTTGTACTGCGTATGGTATACACGAGTCTACATACAAAAATTTCAGCGTTCTAGCTCTTATAACTTCTGAGATCTAGACGTTCATACGGACGGACGGACGGACGGACGGACGGACGGACGGACGGACGGACGGACGGACGGACGGACGGACGGACAGACGGACAGGGCTCTATCGACTCAGCTCATCGCCCTGATCAAGAATATATATACTTTTATGGGGGTCTGCCACGCCTCCTTCTGCCTGTTACATACTTTTCACAAAACCTATTATACCCTGATTTCCCATTTTCAATGGGTTCAGGGTATAACAAGAGAATAAGGAAATAGTTCGTATGAATGTAGGCGAATTGAGCGATCAAGATAATTGAAAAAAGAACGATTTATATACATATACATATATTCAGTTGCCTACCAGCAAAACAAACATAACATTTTATTCCATAACACATTATGTGCCAGGATAATTATATTTTAATCATTTCTTTATGTTTAACAAATTTCATGTAAAAAGAAAAAGAGTTATTCAAATTTATTTTTAACCTTTATAACAACACTTTTCGAGCTTATGTGTGTTTTACTTTTTTTACTTTTCAGATAGAATTTTGTTATTTAATTAGCTTTTCCTGTTCTACATGCATAGTGACTTGCGCGTCTGCCCCTATATTCAGTTGCTTTTTTTCCTCCTTTGGGGCGATTTTCTCTTTCTAGCAGCTCTTCAAGTGTCAGATAAAACATCTTAATGGGCAGCAATTTGTCTGACAGGTCAAACACAAGCCGCCCGCTAACCAAAAACCTAATCAAAGCGGCAATGCTGGTAGACCCAAACTAAAAGCTGACGCATTTCTGTAACCTTTTGCACACACACACACACACACTCAGAAAACTTTTCATGTATTGTAGATTTTTGAGGGTTTGAGTTTTGAACCTAAAGAGCTGTTTGTTGTTGCTAGAAATATTTGTGCTGAATGCGAATAAAAAAGGAGATATATTAGATATTTCTGTTATTAGTAGATTGCCATCTTAATTGAGTTGCGATTGTGAACGTGTGAGGGTGGCAACTCTGCCAACAGTAAAACGGGACTTTCCCATACTACAAAACATAAGAGAGAAACTTTTCAACGCAAAACCAATTAAAAATTATAAATATTTTTGGGGACTTTTTTGTTTGTAGCTTTTACTCATCAGGAAACCCCTTATCTTAGATTATAGATTAGATTATAAGTGCTTAGCGACTGCAACGATTTCTTCGATATATTTCGCTTGTGCATTTCAATATAAATTAAGAAACACCAACTAAAAACATTTAAAATGACTTTAATTAAATTGAAGAATATGTTATGATAAATATTCTCATGAAGCTCACCAGCAATTGAAGATAGTAGACTTTCAGGAGTTCTAGAAAACGTTCGTATCGGCCACGTTGCACACAGAGCAGAACGCCACGCACAATTGTATTGGTAAAGAGCACAGAGAGATAGACATTGCGTATGATAAAGTCGAGGCGCTCGGAACTGAGGTAGATATCCACGTATTGGGTAAGATTGATGAGGGCATAGGGCGTTAGGGCCAAATAGCGTCGCCAATTGTGAACGAATAGATATGACCAGAATTTCATTAAACGCAACGTAATGCCAAATATGGGCATGTCCGGTGTGGACATTGTCTGCAGTTCCAGTTTCATATTCAGTTCCCTCTTGAG
Organism: Drosophila aldrichi; assembly: GCA_035045965.1. NCBI lineage: Eukaryota > Metazoa > Arthropoda > Insecta > Diptera > Drosophilidae > Drosophila > Drosophila aldrichi. Next base: position 14,856 of record JAWNOM010000245.1, on the reverse strand, counting down.
CAGCACAACTGACGAAACAGCTCAAGGTGCTCTCTTATATATGTACATGTATCTATGTAGACCTGTCGATGATTTTCTGTCTGATGTCATCAGTTAGCGTTCTAATGAATGGGCGGAGTGTTAATTGCTTTGCCAGTATCTAATTAATGGTGTTAAGGTATATAATTTAATGTCAAATTTGTCACTTACTATTGCTTGCAGCTCGATTCTCAATATTTCATGGCTTTAACAAGCGCAGAGTTTCATGTCTGCCATTAAAGCAACGGAAATCCGTTTGGGAATGCATTGAAACCAAGTTGAACCACTTGAAATATATTTAATCGCATTTTTTTTTTTATTTCCAACTGAAATGCAATTTGCAGAAACCTAGTCTCTAAAAAACCGGGTTACCACATTAATTTTGGCGCACTCCTTATTTTTTGTTGTATTTCGTTTTTGCAGCAGGATACAGATAACAAAGAAGAGCCTGACTATAAAATACCCTAATTAAATGAAAATGGAGGTGGTTGAGTGACTTGAGGAGATAATAGTATTCATTATTTATTTCACTCTTTATAATATTATATTTTTAGTGTGAACAGTAAATAGAAATGAACAAATAAATTGAGTGAAGGTTGATTAGTTCATGTTTTCTACTTAGACATTCATATATAGGCGTTTATTGCTGTAATATGAACGATAATTCATGTTTCTTTATATTTATACAAGTTTTTATATTTAAAGTAAGTTTTTCTACAATTCGAACTTGAAAATCCAGTAATTTGTATATATATGGGGAACACAACGATTGGAATTCATATCAGCGACCAAAGTTCTTTTTATAGCAAAAAAAAAAAAAAATAAATAATAATATTAAAAAAAAAAAATTGTTTTTATCAATTTATAGCGGCCTTATCAAAAAACATAACATACTTTGTTTGGGTATTCCTGTGAACCTTGAAAGTGCTACGAACTCAGAAGTTGGTGAGTCATCGCACGACCTACGCCAATTATTAGTGTTGGTCAAGCTGGTCATAAATTGCATGCACTATGCAACACTATGCAGACGTTGCTGTGCACTTGACCTCTTTGATACTCTGCTGATTGCGGTCTCAACATTTGTAATAAGCGTCGGCAAACTTTTAATTGCACAAACACGCAGACAGCACAAGTATTACGATGGGCGTGGCATGTATGAAAGATATGCTTCTGTGTGTTGTTAGTAAACTATTTTTTTTTTTTTTTTTTTGCTGCCAGACAAACACTGGCAATGCCTGAAATTGAAATTCTCTCAGCTTTTTGGCTCTATAAGGTTAGTCAACGAAAACTTTTTGCATTTTATGCATATGCGTGTGTTCAGCCGTTGTTGATTTGTTGCTCACTCGGTTGGTTGGCCAGTCGGCACTAAGAATCCTGAACTAAGTCCTGAATCCTGCCCGCTTGTCGATAATGGTAATGCCCAGTTGCGTTCGACGCTATGCTCCCCTATGCGCTAAAATTAAATGCATAATTACTTGATAATTGGATTTGTGGTCGGCTCAACTGGCTGTGCGAAATTCTCCTGAATTAAAATGTTTAGTGGCTGGCGAGACTATGGCGTCACTCCCCATTTGCCACTTGATGACGATAAGCTCCAGGCACGTATTCACCTCCACTCACATAAACACAAACACACACACACTCATACACACACATACACAGCAAGTGGCTGTGGGTCGCCTGCTGTTAGACGTCGAGCAGCCAAAATAATCTATAGCATATTGCTTTAATACCCTTTCGAGTGCCTCATGCAAAATACACTGAATGCGTTTGTAGATGAATGATTGAACTGTTAGCAAATGATTTTGAGGTACCTATAAAGGGTATCAATTGAAGGCTAAAAGATGCATAATGAAGCGCTGCAAGGATAATCCATATCCAAAAATAATCTATATATATTTTTTTTTAAATTTCAAACTTTAAAATATACAATTTGTATGTGAAATTTAATTAAAAATAATTAAAAATAAAATTATTACGTTTAATTAAAAATGAAAAATAATTAAAACTATTAATATTTAAACTAATAATATCAAAATATATATGTTAAGTTTACTAATAATACTTATAAATAACAAAATTTATTTCCTCAATTTCGAATTTTACTAGAAGTTAAAGAATAACAAATATGAATTTAAAAATAAAAAAAATTAAAATTCATAATTATTTTATAACAATTATTTGCATTAAAATTATGACACAGAAAATATTTTTTTTCTTCCTTTTAATAAATACTATATAATAATAATAAAAGTATAGTATTTATTAAAAAGAAATAAACAAGAAATATTTTCTGTGTCTTTATTATTGATTATTATTTTATTATATATACTATATATTTAAAGAGTCATTTTTTACAACTATAAAAACAATTTGCAATTTTAATTCTTGAAAAACATAAAAACAACGTTTATTATATAAATGTATTTTATATATGTATATGTTTATGTATATTTGCTAAATCAGTTTACCTTTTAGATTCTCTGCAGACTTTTTTAGGTACATAAAAGTTCGGTGTGACCAATTCCTTATATATTTTACCTTTGCCGGCTTCTGTGTAGGCGTGTCGCCTTAAATAAGTAATAAACACCATCTATATTTATTTTTTTGTTTTTTTTTTTTTTCGGGCTTGCACGCTTTGCTGTAATAAATTTCCATTTTGTTGTTGTTGTGGGCGGGTCTGGGAGCCCAATCTCAGTTGGAGCCAGCATAGTTTGGCGGCTTTAAAATTTTCCCAAGCAGCTTCGCATTCGTAATACAAACGAAATTTATTGCTTACACTCAGGCGGCATTGCCTGCTAAGTTATTCATATGAAATTGCCTGATTACCGCCCACCCGCTATGCGCACCGGCACTCTCTCTCTCTCTCTCTCTCTCTCTCTCTCTCTCTCTGTCTCGCTAAAGCTGTCTCTGTCTTTGTTGTATTGGTACGTGTTTGAATTATATGCCGGTCATGGTACTTCTTTTTTTTTTTTCTTTGGTAGATTCTCGCCATGTAATTCGCCTGTTTGTATGGCAATCGCTGCGCTGGGCCGCATTTTTTATGAACTGTTGGGGCCCTGACTTTTATGATTTGTATTTTTCGGCTTGAACGGGAAATTGTACTTGTGTCTGACTGTGTATGTGTGTGTGTGTGTGAGTGTGCCAAATACCAACTCACAAGTGTGTAGTTCCAAGTCACAAAAGTCATTGAATTAAGCAAATGGTCAGGCAATGCGGTAAGGGTCTCGGCGCTGGCGTGAGGGCAAATAGACTTTGCTTACTTTGCTATTACAACTCTCAGAGATATATGAAAAGTAATATTATAAATTATTTAATAAAATCTTTGTGCGTTTTTTTATAGATTAAAAGTAGAAATGCTGCGTAACTTGTTGTGTTTTTGGTTTCATATTATTATTTATAAGATTATATGATATAAAATGTTTATTGAAAATTTATAAAAATTTATGAATATTGAAAATTTATATATTGTTTTTTATTATATTTATTTTTGTTTTTATTAATTTTTAGTTGAGTTAATTTTGACTAATTTAATTTTTAATTTTTCTTAGTTTTGAAATATATTATTTACGAACTTCGATAAAATGTTTATTGAAAATTTATTAAGTTGAAAATTCATATATTTTCATATATTTCAATTCTTTTTTTTTTAATTTTTATTTGTTAAAGCCACACGAGGTTTTTCAATAACCCCTTTGTGAGCTTATTATCTGATCACAATTTAATTATTATTATATATATTTTTGTTTTTATTCACTTTTGTATAGCTAATTTCTACTAATTTAATTTTTCTTATTTTTGTAATATATTTTTATAATTTCTAATTTATAATTTTCAAATAAATGAGAATTTTTCCATTAGAAAATTTTATGAAAGTCTTCAAAGAGTTTCAATCCATTCCGCGCATTTATTATATTTTTTACATATGACAAATTTTGTTTTTTTTTTACATTCTGCAAGAGATGTGCTGCTCGTTAACTTTAATTATCCTGCTAATCTCTTATTTATGGGGGGGGGCGATAGTAGGAGCTAGGCCCTATAATAAACCTTAAAAGGCTCTATCAATATTTTGGGCTTGTGGTAAATCCTCATTTTTTTTCTGCAAACGCTGCACATAAAATCGAAAAAGCTGCACGTGCACGAAAACTCAGCAAAACACTTGCCACACACACACACATACACACACACACAGACATCAACACCTTGGCAAGCACTAAAATATAAAATATAACTTAATCCCAATGAAATTGATATGAAATTTTACACAGTGTGTAAGGCACACACTCAGCGCGGCTCTCAGGGCGTATGAGCAATGTCTTTGCATCTAAACTTGAAAGTGTGCTATGGCTGTGTGTGTGTGTATGTGTGTTGGCTGTGTGTGTATTGCCCTTGGAAATTTAAATTCCACACATGAGGTGTGAACATTGCCACTCTTTCACTCCATACTACACTATCTCTCTCTCTCTCTCTCTCTCTCTCTCTCTCTCTCTCTATCTAGCATGGTCGTTTAAACGGCTGCCATTTTGTTTAGATTTTTCCTATGTTTCTACCTGTGTCTGGCTAATTTTCAGGCGTTTTTTCGTCTCCTACTCGTGTTTGATATAACTTTGATGTTTACTTTGATAATTTTAGATTGAAAAAGTTTTTTGGTTGTTTGAATTTTGTCGTCACGTCGCAGATTTGATACAAAAGTGAAATTATGAAAGCGTCGTAGATGAACTGCAAAGGCTCGCACGCTTTAAAACTACAGCATTTCTCATTTTCTTGTTGGGAGCGGCGACCTTGTTCCACTTTTTTTTTCATCGACCGTTTCACTGTTTCTTTATGCTGCGGTGCGTCTTTCGCTGTTATCGCCTTACACTTACTCAGACCTGGGCCGGTGCATAATTTAATCTCACTTACCCTTCCAAGAAAATGTAAAAACAAAAGATTTTTTGCTTTTCTTTTTGCAAACTAAAAAAAAAAAAAAAAAAAAAAAAAAAAAAACAAAAAAAAAAACAATTTAATCAATTTTATAACAAATTATAAACGGTGCGTCATATAAGTATATGTTCCCCTCTGCAAGACCTGCAGCTCTTTGCACATTTTATTGACTGAGAATTATCGATATATTTAACAAATTTGTTTTCAATTCAAAAAAAAGTAAAGATGTTTGAAAAATATATGATCGAATTGTCTTAAAATAAGCAGGAGCTAATGTAATCGAATATCCAATAGATCTGAAGTTCATATTCTGAACACAAAAACTCAAGAGCTTCAACTAAATATATATACATGTTTTTTTTTTTTTTTTGATTTGCCACATCCCTCATAAAAGAGTTGGTATTTAAGTTGTTTTAAGTATATCATTTGAAATATTAATAGGCTAAAAACTATTTGCTGGAATCCAAAATATAGTGTATAAATATATTTTATTTTTTGTTTTTATTTATATGTAGATAAATAGATTTACTACACCCAAAATAAGGAAATAATCGTTCAACATTAATATATTTATATATATATATATATCGATTTGCAGTCGCTTCAATCCAATTGCTCCAATCGGGAACACCCAATTATGATAATACTAAAGAAATCTGAAAACTATGAAAGTAGAGCCTGAGCCCATTAGCTGAGTCTGCAAATAAATGTATTTTAGTTACTTAATATTATAATTTTTAGAAAAACTTTTGTTGCTTGCTTTGTAAATTTAAGCTTCAACAAATATATTGAGTATACGCTTCCTTTGCTGTATGCTAACATAGTTATATGTATATTTACCTTACCGCAAAATGTACAGGAATTTTGTATATATTTGTCGAAATGCCACGAATTGTGAAATGTTTATCTACGAAATTATAGTTAAGCGCTGCACTTGCCGTGTTGCGTGTCCACGGGGCAAACCTCCAGAGATTCAAGTAACTCTCAGTGTTTGAATATTTATGTATAAATATGTATACATGTGTGTGTGTGCGTGTGTGTGTATGTGTGTTTGTATGTCTGCATAAACCCGAGAAGCGTCTTAACCGCTGCTAAAAAAAGTAATTTTGTGCACATTTCACTTGTCGTATGACACGTACTTACTTGCAACCACAACCTAAGAACACACTCTCTCTCTCTCTCTCTCTCTTTCTGTCTCTGCCACTCTGTAGCTGTCTGGCTGTTTGTGTTGTGTCTCGAAGCGATTTTCCTACTTAACAGCTAGCAAAAACTTGCTAGTTTCTTGCATCCAATGTGCGCGCCCTTTGCCCTTGTCTCTGGCGCATAACGCGTATTAAGTGCAGTTAGCAACCAGATACAAGATACAAGATACAAGATACCAGATACAAGTTCGCCAGCGCTTGTTAGCTTGCTGCTTCCTGTGGCAACCAGGTTGCCCGTAGATAGCAGATCTTAAAGCTGCAAATTGCAGCTTTATATTGTATATATATATTATAAATATAAATTATAAATTCGTATTTACTTTATATTATTTGCAAATCGATTTTGGTTCCGCTTCTTTTTTTTTTTTTTTAATGCAATGCAGCATTTATCTTTCTGACAAAATATATCAAAGTATGTAATTTAATTTAAAATTCAAATTAAAGCAATTGAAACAGTTTTGTAAGCTAAATAAATAATAATTTACGCTTTTTAGTTGAGTATTTTAAACGTAAACTTAAACTTTCATCAACGCGTATAAAAACTAAGCTTAACAGCAGGACGTATACGCAATATCAACTCAATTAAGATGACAATCTACTAATAACAGAAATATCTAATATATCTCCTTTTTTATTCGCATTCAGCACAAATATTTCTAGCAACAACAAACAGCTCTTTAGGTTCAAAACTCAAACCCTCAAAAATCTACAATACATGAAAAATTTTCTGAGTGTGTGTGTGTGTGTGCAAAAGGTTACGTAATGCGTCAGCTTTTAGTTTGGGTCTATAGCATTGTGCTTTGATTCGGTTCTTGGTTGACCTGTCAGACAAATTGCTGCCAATTAAGATGTTCTATCTGACAATTGAAGAGCTGCTAGAAAGAGAAATTCGCCCCAAAGGAAGAAAAAAGCAACTGAATATAGGGGCAGACGCGCAAGTCACTATGCATGTAGAGCAGGAAGAGCTAATTAAATAACTAAAATTCTATCTGAAAAGTAAAAAAAAAGTAAAACACACATAAGCTCGAAAAGTGTATATAATTGTCGTTATAAAGGTTAAAAATAAATTTGAATAACTCTTTTTCTTTTTACATGAAATTTGTTAAACATAAAGAAATGATTAAAATATAATTATCCTGGCACATAATGTGTTATGGAATAAAATGTTATGTTTGTTTTGCTGGTAGGCAACTGAATATATGTATATGTATATAAATCGTTCTTTTTTCAATTATCTTGATCGCTCAATTCGCCATTCATACGAACTATTTCATTCTCTTGTTATACCCTGAACCCATTGAAAATGGGAAATCAGGGTATAATGGTTTTGTGAAAAGTATGTAACAGGCAGAAGGAGGCGTGGCAGACCCCATAAAGTATATATATTCTTGATCAGGGCGATGAGCTGAGTCGATATAGCCCTGTCCGTCTGTCCGTCCGTCCGTCCGTCCGTCCGTCCGTCCGTCCGTCCGTCCGTCCGTCCGTCCGTCCGTCCGTCCGTATGAACGCCTAGATCTCAGAAGTTATAAGAGCTAGAACGCTGAAATTTTGTATGTAGACTCGTGTATACCATACGCAGTACAAGTTTATCAAATTTGTTCGATAACTCATTCGATATCTTTTTTATCGAGGATATTCGATAAATTTATATTGTTTTTTCAGTCTAATTTGAACACTTTTATACATAGAGACTTCAGATTTACTGTGTATACGCATTAGATGGATACACACATTTTGTCATTTACAGATTTTGGATACCACGCCCCCTTCGCCCCCAATTCGTAAAAAACGCGTATCAAGTACTAGAGACTTGTGCTTTAGAATGTACACACATTTACACGTTATGATTATATTCTGAAAGTTTCATTAGGATCATACGTCTACAAAAGAAATTATTCAACAAATAAATTCTCATAATATTGCCCACACTGCAGCGCAGCCCAAGCGCAGTTGCTGCTTACTGCGCAGTTAGCAGAGCGCGGTCTTATGCGTGTGGGTGTATGCATGAGTATGTATGTGTGCATAAAAGATGTGCAGAATGATTAGAATATAGGTTTGGAGGGTTCAAGGTATCTCCTAGTCGAGCAGTCTCGACTAGAGCCTTCTTACTTGTTTTTCAATGACCTGCAACAAATGTTCATTTGAAGGGAGATTTGCCAATTTATGGCTGATCCCTGCACGTAAATCGTGAGTTTCCTTTGTTTGTTGTTATTGGTCAGCCAGTCGAGTGCTTCAGAGACAAACTCCTCTGTTATGAGTTGACATTTTCGCATATTCAAGGTCTCCAAGTTGGGCAAACCCTTTAGAAGTTCCATTACCTGTGCATTTGTGATTGAAGGCATTTGAATATGAAGCGACTTCAATTGTTGCACTTGTTGCAAGTGTTGAACTGGCACTTCTTTACACCACACACATAAGTTTTCCAGGCTGAGCTGGAGTTGGTCACAAATGCTCTCAACCTGCTCAGCTGTTAGATATGCGCCCTTTATGGAGAGGCTTTCAATCGGCTTGTTTCCAAGAGCATCCAAAAATTCATCTTTCAAAGAACTGTGAATCCAAATATATAAATGCTTCAGTTTTTTCAATTGCAGATCTTTTTCGTATGGCAGGCCTCTTATAAGGGGCACACCATATTCGAAACTTATCAAACTTGTGCAATAGTCGACAACAGCCTCCACATGGTCCTTAAAGTGCTTACTCTTCTTTTCATCAATTCCCATTTCGTAATATTTGTCGTTCATCGGATCAGCACATGCCGGAAATTCTTTACGTAATTCATTGTCACGTGGAATTGAAAAGAAATTTTTGAAAATGGAAGGATTCATTTTGCTCATATCGACGAAACGAAACGATTGCTGCACAGTAATACGAAATTGATTAGTTGTTCTTGATAAATCCATTGTTTGTCAACTTACCCGAGCAGCTCGTTACACGACAGCAGGAAGACTAAGACTGAATGATCGTTCGGCGTACGACGTTATTTATTCCGTTTTGTCAGAGCACTGAAGCTACGATTGTGTGTGTGACTTGAGCGAGAGAGTGAGTGAGTGAAGCTTTGAGTACAAATAGAGCGAATACAAAAAGAGAGAACACAGCAAAAAGATCTCAGATAGAGCGACATGCGAGGGAGCGAGCTCATATGTATATATATATATGTGTATATATACACATACATATATACAGTGGCGAGCACGAGTAAAGCAAAGACTTGCTTTGTTTTTCCATGATTATATAATGATTGTTGTTGCAACTAATTAATTTACAATGAGTGCGTCATGTGCTAAAATTGCGACACTATTTAATATTTTATGCACATAATTGTATTAAATCAAACAAAAAAGGTTATATTAAATGTGCGTGCGTGTATGTGTGTGTGTCTGCAGTCTCATGCATTTAAATGAGATACATACATATATAAATTCTTTATTGGCATACTCGGAAATATGAAATTTACATTAAAAAATCTGAAATTAAAATTGAAATCAGTTTATTTATGTACATATTGATTGGTATATATGTATATAGTATATATATGTGAAGCATGGGCAACTGCAAACAGAGCATGTTCTAGTCAGAAAGGCTTTTGCAAAAGCTCAATAAACTTTTTTCACCTGTACCAACCTTGGCAATCAGAAGTCAATCAATCTAAACCCCCTGTCCAAGAGTCAAGTACTCAGTCCCGACCCAGTTTCGTTTTTTTTCCCTCTCTCCCTCTCTCTCTCTCTCTCTCTCTCTCTCTGTTTTTTTATTTGTATTCAACTATTTGGTCTGCAAATCCACACACACACACACAAACAAACAGGAAGGCGGCCCAAGCTGTGCCATCTCATCAATAATAAAGCCAGTCGAATAAACAGGATGTAAGCCTTAAGGCGCCGCCAGCTGCTGGCAGCCAGTTGCCACGCCCCGCCTCCTCCTCGCTCAATCAGCGCGACCAAGTGGAAAATGCCTGCGCACGGCGTCTGACACCTTGTTAAAGCGAAGCCAACCCAAGAGTTAAGCAACAGCAGCGCTGCAGAGATCTAAGCACAGGGAGAAACAAAGAGAGAGAGAGAGACAGAGAAAGCGAGTGAGCAGACTTATTAACATTTAGATGAAATGCTGTGCCAACTTTTTTTTTTTTTTTTTTGGCCGTCGTGGAGTTAGGGACTTTAGCATTTGAATGTTAAGCTCTCTGGCGGTTGCTATTATTTACCGTGATTTAATTTATATGGTAAGGTCGCATTTGAAGAGCGCCCAGAAGCCTCTTTGATTTGCTCGCTGAGCACAAGGTCTAGATAATTTGCATAGGCTAATGAACAGTATAATGAAAGAAACGCAATCATTAAGAAATTATCGATAGCTATTAAATGATCAGTTGTCTCTCTCTCTGTATTTCTCTCCTTCTCTCACAATTAGCTCTTGGACGCTCTCGTCTGATAAATTGTTAAGTTTTTCTGGATACGGGGAAATGCCATTTGCGGGATCTCAGAAGTACGAAAATTTGGAATATGCTAAATTTTGGAATGTATATTTACATTCACAATCCCTAATCTAAAATATATGGCAGGTACATATATGTAAGTTGATTAAGTTGAATAAGTATTATGGAGTCGATAGCACCCGACTCACTTCTTACAATATTTGCATGAATTCAGCATATTTGCATACTCTGTTGCTTTTAAATCTTGGGATTTTAGCTTAGCTTTAACTTAACCCAAGTCTCATTAGTATGACAAAAAAATAAAAATAAAAAATATATACATAAAATATTGTATATACATACATACACATGCTTTATCAACTGTTCAGTACACTTGTACAATAGCTAGAAAATCGTCAAAACATTTCTGGTACAACAACTTTGCACTTCCTGCACAAGTTTTTTGGGTTGTCTATTGCCTTGACGAACGCTGCAAATTGCGTGGCCTCAGGGCCGAGACAATTGCCCGACATGGCCAAATTGTAAGCATCAAGGCAAAGGAGAGACAGCAAGAGCTGGCAGTGGAAGAGTGGAAGACAGCCAATTGGCTCAATTTCAAATGCAAATAGCAAATTGTTTGAGGAGTTTGACATGGCTTTAAGTTGGCTGTACAGTTACAGTTGGCTTAATGTTACAATGTTAACTAACAAACAACAAAAGAGAAGTCTGCCAGTTGGCGGTTGGTGCTGCACTCAAAGTGCTAATGACCGAATATCGGGCCAAATACATACTATATAACAGAAATTGCATGATTAGTGTAATGCCAAGCACATAAACTGAGCCATAGGGAGAGTGTGTCAGTGGGTATGTGTGAGACTGCCCAGGCTTAATGATAATACGCACTTGAATCGAATTCCAACTAAATATGTACGTACACACTGGGCCACTGTCTCAAGGCTGAGTAGTAAGAATGCTTCATAAGGCACTCATTTTGCCTTAAAGAAAAATGTAGTCGCCTTGAAAATGCTCTGCAAAATGACTAAGATAAACTAAAATAATAATACATCATAAATATACATATGTAATAAACAAGTGAGAAAGCTCTAGTCGAGATTGTTCGACTACGAGATCCCCTGAACTGCTTTTACAATTTTATTATAAAATACATATAAATCTGCATTGAAAGTATGTTTGAAATATAATTTTATAGCAGATACACGCACGCTACACTTATATTGTATTGTAGTGACAGAGACAAGCAAAAATACGAAGTAGTACCATGTAAACATAGTTATGTGTATGTATGCATGTATCTATGTATGTATGTATTGAAAAAGGGGTTAGTAACTACGTGCTTTGTTTCACGTCCATCGTTGCTGATGGCAAGGCAACAACCAATGCGAGTAAGGAGGGTACAGCAACACGTAGACATATTTACATGTACGATAAATTGTACTTATATATACATACATACATACATATATGTTGCTTTAATGTGCTTCAATTGAAAGGTGCTGCAGCTGAGTTAAGCAAATTATAAATAACTTTCGACCGATTTTTAATTTTTCTGTCGGCGTCGACAGCGACGTTGACAGCAAATTATTCGCAGAAGATGCCAGCGGAAGTGTGAAAAGTGCGAAGGTGAATCAGGCGAAAGAGCAAAGAATAGAGCAGAGCAGAACAGAAAGCGCTGAGAGGGTAACAGGATAACATGGCATGAAATGATGTTACATTTTAGCTGTACATGGCAAGAGCAGAGGTAGCGGAGTAGAGTAGGTGAAAGCAAAAAGCCAGGCCCAGAGTCAGTTCCATAGTCCATAGTCCAGAGAGCAAAACTGGGTAGCTGCTGGCGAAAATAACTTGCAATTAGTTGCTGTCAGTTCGCAGCGTTTACGGTTTGCAGTGCAGAAAATTGTGAAAATAATTTGCTAAAATTTAAAGCCAATCATGATGATGAATCACAAGTGTGAGAAGAAGAAGAATAAAAGCTCAGCTGGCAACGTATAAATATATCTATGTAAATGATATTGCGAGTTACGTGTTGGCTGTTCGCTGGCGTTGCACTTGAACTTCAATTTCAAGAGCATTGTCGGCCCTGACATTGGCAAATGTGCAACAACAATATGTATAAGCTTTGTTAGATTTTGGAGCAGGGAAAAGGAAACGGAATTTTTGTACTGTGGGTCGTAATGAAAATCAATGAAATTGTATTGAAAAAAAAAGTGTGTCTGGCTCGAAATTACGTCATCAAATACATAAATGGAAAACGTGCTTTGATAACTAGTGCGAATACCACAAAAAAAAGAAGATTAGATTAAAAATGTTAAATGAAAATAATCAATAACATAACAACAACAAAGCAATATATTCAATATATATTAAGCATTCATTATTATTAATTGTTGTTAAATACATTTTTTATTAATATTGATCGATTTATCGCTAGAAATGACCAATAACTACAATAAATTCAGAAAATAAAAATTATTTACTACTAGATCTAAAATAATAAACTTTTCAGTAATTTTTTAAGCTATTTGATTTCAACATTGCTAAAACTATAATAAAATAAGCCAAAGTGGTCATAGTGGTACAGCTATACAGTTTTTGTGTATTTGTAAGAGATCTGTAGCCATAGTGAAACTATAAATACGTATACATATACATATGTATATATTTATATATACAGGTCTCTCACTTACTCTCTATTAAAAACATATAAATAAAAAAAAAAAAAAAATTTTTTTTATGTTTAATAAAAAAAAAATTAAAAAAAATTAATTAAAAAAAATAATAATCAAAAAAATAAAACACTTACGTGCACGTACGACCGACCCCATCGGGTCTGCAAGACTGAATAAATGCCGCAGCTTTTGCCCTTTATATAGGGCGACTTCCACTCAAAGCCTGAATTTTGAGCAGGGCGCCAGGTAGAGATCAATGGGAACAATCTCTGCTGCTGCAGGAATTTTCTAAATGATCTCCTGGAGTTCTTTTGCATCCCTTGCTCTTCTTAGGCAGACGGACAGAGAGGCATACTGTGAGATGGACATTCAGGTTGGTTTGCACGGGAGGAAGAGGGCGATCGAGAGAGAGATCGATACATATATCAACTGACATGCGAACAGATACATATGTACAGGCACACAAACACACATAGTTAAATTACCTCATTAAACTGCTTAAGAATACATATACGCGTACATATACATATAAAGACAGCATTCGTATGTATATATAACATATATAGGTCTCTCACTTACTCTCTAGGGCTCATGCGTATTTGATATCAGCGATCAAGCCGGCGATTCAGCTCTTTGTGTGTATTTGTAAGTGAGCATGGCTGCTCTCGCTGCGCAGCCATAATATATATATACATATGTATATGTACATACTCTGAGCGAAAAAGCTGGCGAGCGAACTCTTTGTGTGTATTTGTAAGTGAGCGCAGCGCAGTTATAATCACGCATGCAATCGTAATCTGACTGACGTCATTTTGTGAATTATTTTGGCTTGTTTGTCTAAAAAAACAAGTAAGAGTGCTCTAGTCGAGACTGCTCGACTAGGAGATACCCTGAACCCTCCAAACTGATATTCTAATCATTCTGCACTTCTTTTATGCACACATACATACACATGCCTCCACATGCACGCATAAGCTCGCGCTCTGCTAACTGCGCAGTAAGCAGCGACTGCGCTTGGGCTGCGCTGCAGTGTGGGCAATACTATGATATTTTATTTGTTGAATAATTTCGTTTGTAGACGTATGATCTTAATGAAACTTTCAGAATGTAATCATAATGTATAAATGTGTGTACATTTCGAAGCACAAGTCTCTAGTATTTGAAATACGTTTTTTACGGATTGGGGGCGAAGGGGGCGTGGTATCCAAAATCTGTAAATGACAAAATGTGTGCATCCATCGAATGTATATACACAACAAATCTGAACACTCTATGTGTAAAAGTGTTCAAATTAGGCTGAAAAAACAATAACAATTTATCGATTATCCTCGATCAAAAAGATATCGAATGATTATCGAAAAAATATGATAAACTCGTACTGCGTATGGTATACACGAGTCTACATACTAAATTTCAGCTCTCTAGCTCTTGTAACTTCTGAGATCGACGCACTCATACGGACGGACGGACAGACGGACAGGGCTATATCGACTCAGCTCATCGCCCTGATCAGAATATATATACTTTATGGGGTCTGCGATGATTCCTTCTACTTATTACATACTTTTCACAAAACCATTATACCCTGATTTCCCATTTTCAATGGGTTCAGGGTATAAAAAAAACT
>JAWNOM010000244.1:35000-54547 GCA_035045965.1 Drosophila aldrichi | reverse complement strand
AAAGAGCATAATATTTCAACTTCTTAATAGACTTATACGAGCCCTGACCACTATTAATTCGAACAGCATGTTTTTTTCACAGTGCGCAATGTTTAACACACTATATTGTCAATACTACTAAAGATAACACATACGAATGCGTTTCGTCTTAAAGAGAATTTTATTCTCTTCACGATGAAAAAAAAATTGTTGCTCTATTTCCAACAGCAACAAAAATATGAGTAATTTACTAAAACGCTTGGCATAACAGAGGAGAAAAAATTGACCACTATTAATTCGAACGCTGCCTAATGTGATTTACTATCATACTTAAAGCAATAATTTAATTAATATTCGAATTGTGTTACGTCGCCCATGGCCTGCATTACGCATTTAACTCATTTTAGAATTGATTTTAAAAAATTTTTGCAATGCTCTTGAGAAATTGAGTCCCACATCTCTTGCAATTCGATTTTCAAGTCAGAAATGTTCATTTTTGCTTCATTTTGAAGCTTGCTCTTTAATGATGGTGGCTAATGCCACCAAATATTCTCAGTTGGGATTAGTCTAGGCTAATTAATGGCCAATCTAAAACCTCCACTTGATTCCAGCCATTTTTGGTGCGTGTGGCTGTGCACATGATGCTCCGCCCTGCTGAAAAGTTTTGGTTCTGGTATTGATGTCCGCAAATTACATTTTAAAATATAAATGTATTTTTCAGCATTAACCGTCCTTTCAATGAAATAAAGCTTTCCTAATCCTTTGGCACACATACATCCCCATACCATACTGCTCGCAGGAAACTTTACTCTTTGAGGCAGTATTGAGGGTATGTTTCTGCACTCTTACGAATGACACGTTTACTCCTATCGCCGACACTAACATCAAATTTTGCTTCATCGCTAAATGTGATGGTATCCCATTGCCTTTGAGTCCAAGACATCCTTTCCCGAGCCCATTGCAAGCGTTTCTTTTTTGAGGACGCGTAAGCAAAGGTGTTTCCTTGGCCCACGAGTAAGATAAATTATTGGGTACGATGCATAGGTAATAACAAAACATACTTTATAAAAACCATATCCAATATTTTTTAAATGCAGTTGCGTCCTTTTTTGCTTGACAGCTTTGGAAATTTCCTGCGCCCACTTAGAAGCCAAATTTCTTAAAGATTGGCGACGATCAGCCTTAACAATTTTGGCTAATTGTCTTTTGTCGCGGGGTGTTATTGCTGATGTTCGGCCTCTATTCGCAATGTTCACGTCAATATTCCCAAATTTTTTTTTAAATTTGTATCACCCCATTCATAAACGATTTAGACAAATTTAATTGCTTGGTGATCTCTTTAAGATTTAAAATAATCTCTAAGCAAAACTCGGATTTCGTTGCAAATAGGCTTACCACGTACCATCGTGGTTGCATCGTTGCATCTGCAGCAATTTTAAAATTTTTGCCGCTGTATTGCGATATTATTCGCAGACTATAATTAGATAGTTATTCTGTTTCATTGGTTCCTTTTTTTTGCTTTTATTTTGAGATAAAGGTAAGCTTACGCAGCGTTCGAATTAATAGTGGTCAATTTTTTCTCCTCTGTTATGCCAAGCGTTTTAGTAAATTACTCATATTTTTGTTGCTGTTGGAAATAGAGCAACAATTTTTTTTTCATCGTGAAGGGAATAAAATTCTCTTTAAGACGAAACGCATTCGTATGTGTTATCTTTAGTAGTATTGACAATATAGTGTGTTAAACATTGCGCACTGTGAAAAAAACATGCTGTTCGAATTAATAGTGGTCAGGGCTCGTATTAATTCTCATTCACAATTCTCTTCTAGTTAATCATTGTATTAATTTGAAATTCCTCTCCAAATAGCTTTTTCTCCAACCAGCTAATTTTATTCCATTTGTTTCCCCTCTCCCTCCCTCTTATTTTGACAAAAATGCAATTAAAAAAAAGACACACAATTTCTTCAATTATAAATTTCCCTTTGAGCTGCCGCTGCCTTTTGAGCAGCTGTTTGTATTGCGCTTGCCCCCAGGTCTACGCATCACCTTTAGCCATATGCTCTAGGGTTGGCTTATTAAAATATATATGTATATATACATATATTTATATATCTGTGAATTGTGCAGTCATTGCATTTAAAGCGAAAATGCAACCGCAAAATGAGAACCGCAAACTTAATTTCATTTTAATTAAAACAGCAAATGGCGAAATGCCATGGAGACTTCAATTTGCAGGTGAGTGTGCGTGTGTGAGTGGGTGTGTGAGTGTGTCTATAAATATGTCCATGCAAAAGCGCCCCCAAGGACTAAAGTGCAAGTATCTCAAGTATCTATACACTCCTATCGCATCTCTATCTGCTAACTAACGTTTTGGGTACAGCTCGCGGCAAACGCTGCGTATGCGTAATATCGCCTAATGACCCTCGCACAGCTGTCGCAAATAGACAAAATTTAGTACACGCCACGCCCAATGCTGTGCCCCAATAACGCCTCCGGGCACGTGCCGCCCCGAAGGTTCCTAACAAGCACATACACATCGGTGGCAAATGTGTGTGTGTGTGTGTGTGTGAGTGTGTGTGTGTGTGTGTGTCTGTTTCTATTCATGTACGCCATTCACACATAGATATAGTTTTAATCAAGTGCTCGCGCCTAGCACGAAAAGTGCTTGCAACATTCAGTCCAATAAATTTGAGACGAGTCGCCTTTTATCAGCTACGTCACCATGTTCTCTCTGTGCATGTTTATGGCCAGAACGAAAATGCCAGCAACAACAACAACTCACACACACACACACATACACATATGCATAAAGGCCATGAGGTATAAATACTTTGCATGCCAGCTCGAGTGAGCTGCTTTTGCTGCCACTTGCCTCTTGCCTCTCTTGCCACTTGCCTCTCTTGCCAAAGTTTCATATGTCATAATTTTATCAGGCAACAAAAAAGCCAAGTGATGTCTCTCTATATGAGTGTGTGTGTGTATCTGTGTGTGTGTGTGCTTGGCCCTAAAGTGGAAACGCGGCGCTGCCATTCATGACACGCAGGCATAAAGCGAGCTGCGACAGGAATGAATTTAAGCTCTCCCTCTCCCACTCTCTCTCTCTCTCACCTCTAATCCGCCAGCTGCCTCAGCAGGTGCAGCTCGGCGAGACAGAATGTTTTACTGTATTTTTTCTCGCAGTGTATTTGGCATGCTAACAGGTACATTTGCCGCCGCTGACTTTGATTGCAGCAAGCAGCTCAGGCCCGAAAGCGACTGGCAAAAATTTAGTGTTATGTTTCGCTAAGGCATTTTATTAACTATTTCAGCCCCGCTCGCTCTCTCTCTCTCTCTCTTTTACGCCCTTTGCTTTGCTTTTAGGTTTTACGCCAGCTGGCTTGGGCGCCATTTTCTCACTCTCTTAAGCGCTTTGCAACATATTTCTTCAATTTGCAGCAGCGGCAGCGGCAGCTATGAAAAATATGATGTTATTTTTAACACACTGAAAGCGTGCGGAAAAGCTATTTTTAGCACGACGATCAAGAAAAGCAAACTTGTGGTTATAGAGGTAGCAGTGGCACCGCAGAGTGAGAGAGAGAGAGAGGGAGGGGGGGTTAGCAAACAGTTGCCACTTGCCACTTGCTGCAGCCAGTGAGGCAAACGACTTTGGCTGCTCGCCACGCCGCACTGTGGGCTGTGAACTGCATGTTTTATTATAAATATGGCCAATAAATTGCGCTGTTTAAGTGTCGCCAGTGCCAGGAGCAAAAAAAAAGTAGAGAGTGCATATAGCTTTTTCATAATAATAGAAAACTAGTCAAAGCTGTGCACGCACCGACTGTTCAATACTCGTTCGCAGCTAAAGAAGAGAATTGAAATCGTTATTTTAGTGTGATTAGTCTGGCCTAACAATGGGAGTAAAGTCAATGTCTAGTGTGAGTCCCAAGACTTCTGGAGAGCAAAGTTTTTCCTTACTCCTAGGCCCCCTGAGGCTCCTTTAAGTCATCCCATTTTGGAGTATATCCGAAAGAGAACTTCAATATGAACTTTTATGTGAGTTTACCTCTTGCATTTTGTATGAATTGACTGCAAAATGAATCTGTTGAAGAGCTCATGAGTCATACATATACTTCAATTATGGTTGCTCTACCTCTGGCATAAATTTAGCCTTAGGTTTAGCTGTAACTCTGTCTTCTAAATTTAGCTCTAGCTCTAGCTCTCACTCTCGCTCTACCTCCATCCCTATCTCTAGTTCTAGCTCTAACTCTCGCTTTACCTTTAGCTCTCACTCTCGCTCTACCTCTACCTCTACTTCTACCTCTACCTATAGTTCTAGTCCTAGCTCACGCTCTACCTCTACCTCTACCTCTACCTCTACCTCTACCTCTACCTCTACCTCTACCTCTACCTCTACCTCTACCTCTACCTCTACCTCTACCTCTACCTCTACCTCTACCTCTACCTCTACCTCTCGCACTACTACTACCTCTACCTCTACCTCTACCTCGCGCACTACTACTACCTCTACCTATACCTCTCGCACTACTACTACCTCTACCTCTACTTCTAACTCTAGCTCCTAGCTTTATAGTGTTATAGCTCTTGTCTTAGATCTAGTTCCAGCTCTAGTTCTAGCTCTCACTTGGCAGTTCTTGCTAGCTCTAGCTAGGCAGACACTGAGAAAAATTTAAGTAAAATGACTCTCTTCTTACTTCCGACTCTCCTACTACAAAACCACAAAGACATACAGTCCATAGGCATACAAAAACTAATATTCTCTTTTAAAAATCGTATGTATTTTTACATATATAAATAAAATGAGAATATATATGAAATTTTTGCATTTTTGTAATTTGGCTGGACAAAAACGATTTGGCTGGTCAAATGGATATTTTTACAGAGTGTTTGCATGTGTGTGTGTAAGTGTTAGCTAAAGCAAACAGTTAAAATTGGAAACAGATGCAGCCATACACACAAAGAGAGAGAGAGAGAGAGAGGGAGAGAGAGTGAGGCATAGAGAGGCCGTTAAAGCTGTGCAAACAGCGCTGCAAACACGTTGCACAAATATTCAAATGCGGGGGCCGAAACGAGCATCGAAACAACTGTGAAACACTGGACAATTGGACATGGCAATATAACTGCACATGCCATATGCCACATGCCACATGCTGCAACAAAATACCAAAAACGCAGCTAAAGAAATGAATAAAAAAAAAAAAAACAAAAAAAAACAAAAAGCAAGTGACAAATGCAGCCAAACAACAAGACTGAACGAACCAACGAGCAACAACAACAACAACAACAACATGAAATAACCACAAAACTTTGCGCCATAAAATTTAAAGCTCTCTGTGTGTGTGTGTGTATATTGGGGGCTTAGATGCGCGCATTGGCATGTTGAATGCAACGATAAAACGCTAAACGCATATTAAAACAGCAACAAACAAACAAACTCGCACAGGCAGACAGACAGGAGCAGGGCGGGGTGTTGATTTGTTGGCGTAGCAAAAACAAACTGCCAAGCAAACACACTCAGCTCACACGCTCGCTCGCTCCCTCGCTTAACCCCATGGGCGCGCACGTAATGCTCTAAAAAATGTTGGAAAAAACAAAAGCAAGTAAAAATGTAAAAAGAAATTCCAAGATTGAAACTGAAACAAACATTAAAAAAATATACTAAAAAGTTTTTTGTGTGAATGCGATTTACGACTGTGTGTGTGTGTCTCTGTGTATGTGTGTGTGCATATTAAATCAATGCACAAATCTATTGAAGAGGAGGCGTGCCACTGACTGCATCAAATATGCAAGCAATTTAAGTGAAGTTAGAGCAAAAACTTTGCCAGCAACAACAAATGCCAACAGGCAAAACAAAAAAAAAATCATTTATTTAACACATTCTCAGGAATTTGCATAAAGAAGAAGCACAAAAAACCCTGCAGCCAGCTCACATATGCTAAACAGTTCAAAGTCCTTAAGCTACTAAGTCGATTAAGTTTGGAATTTGATTTTACTTTTTTTGTTTTTATTTCGAATATTTTTTTATTTAAACTTTATTTGAATTTTCTTCAGGCGGAATTTATTTAACAGCTGTGAAAATAAGCTAATGATTTAATATATGTAGCATTAAAGTTATGTGCAAATGCCATAGAAATAAATAAATACTAATGAAAAGAGAAAAATCTGCTGAATTTTGGCTTGTATATTAATATACGAGAGCAGCTCAAAGGAGTGAGAACTTTTCAATATAAATCCTTTAGCAAAGAGAGATGGAGAGAGGGAAAGATAGAGAGAGAGATACAGAGAAAGAAATACGGAGAGATATAGAAAAGGAGAGCGAGAGATCCAGAGAGAGAGACAGCAGGAATTGTTTTTTTTTTTTACAGAACTAATAAACCTTGCAATTTTATTATATATTATATATGATTGCTTCAAGAGAGATAATAGGGTAAAATGATGCTCTGGCACTTCCTAATAAAAATGAAATGAAAAAAAAAAATGTAATTATTATTATTAAACATGATGAATATTTTCAATTTTCGTTTCCTTCTATATTTTATATTTTATATATATATATTTTTTTTTATCGAAGATGTACCTTCGGCATTTTCCGTACCTTCTGTATTTGATTTGTTGATTTTCTATATGTATTTACTCTACTCTACATATTTTCTATACTCTCTCTATATTACACAATACTCCGAACACAGCCTCTACAAATCCCAACTTATTCCAGCAGCTGCTACACTTTGGATATTTCCGTAAACGCCTTTCGATATATTCACATCGAACACAAACAAATCTTTCTGTCTTTCAGCTTGCTTGAACAGGAGCAATTTCCTAAATAACTTGCCACTCCAAGCAATTTTGAGCGTTGTACCTTATTGTTAGGCTCAATCATAATAGTATTATTGTTGCACTATTAACAAGGCCGTTTGCCCACCCAAAAAAAAAATCAAATTGTAATAAGTAAATTGGTGTTTCACACTTAATTGCTAACACAAAATATATATAAAAATTACCCAAGAGTGATAAATTAATGAATCTCAACTGCAACCGTTAAAGCTTAGGTTTTTTTTCTGTCTGTTTGTTTTGCGAGTAGAGATTGAGACCGCAAACCGTTTCGAACCGCGTTAAATTGCCCAACAGCCCAAAAAAACGGGTTTCCGGCACATATTCGTCGACTTATTTGATTTGATTTTTGGCTGTGTGTATTATATTGCTGGAGTTTTATAGATAGAGCGAAACATTATCACACACAGAGAGAGAGAGAGACTCGCTATATGCAAAGCAAACATGTTTGGCGTCATTTTTTATTTAAAAACTCAAATATTTAAAGCATGTGGCCTGCAATTTTTATTTCGTATATACCCTGGAGGTTGCTGGAAGTGGGGTAGATTGATGTTGCTAAAATGTGTATGGAAGGCGTGGCTGAAGGTGCTAATATATATGTAAATAGTTCTTATCATTGAGATCATCAAATTTTTTGAGGTGATTTATAATTCATTTAGCTCTCTGTTCAGCCCTCTAGCTCTACGCCTGTCTCTACATTTTTCTTTTCGTTGCTCCTGATGTACGAACTCTCCTTTCTATCTATTATCTATACATTTAACCTATACATTTATCCTATCCTACCTAAAGTACGAGCAGCTCAAGCTTCCAGATAAATAATTGAACGTTTTTATTTCCTTCCCAAAATCTCAACTCTTTTTATAGGGCATCTTGTAGTCAGTCACTCTCATCTAGAGCATTCTCAATTGTTTACATTTATCTTTCATATATATCTCTATAAATTTTCAATATACATATATAAATATTTTGTGCAGCTGTTTTTTTTTTTTTTTTTTTTTTTTTTTGTTGATTTCGTTTCAGTGTTGCGGTAGGTCGCGGCAAGTGTTGAAAATTGAACTGAATCGCGATTTGGTATGCAAATTTTGGTCTGATTTTATTAAGATATATGCAAATATATTAAGTACTGTGTGACGACAAGAGCTGGGAGCTCAGAGCTGGGAGCTGTGGCAGCTACTTAAATCGATTTAATTCAATTATGATACATGCGTATGCTTTTTTAATGCCCGTTTTTACAGTTATATGACGCGTTTTTTATGGCATGCTAAAAATACTGCACAAAACATCTGTTCTGTCCATATGAAAAACAAAGAGTTACTTATATCGATTTAACTGAACTCTGCTGTTGAAATAAGTAATATAAATGGATTTTGGCGTACAGTAAGCTCTTGAGAGGGATGTTTGTAACAGTTTTTTTGTTTTTACAGACTTACTGTAATAGTTTTTTTTAAAGACTAATATCTCAATACATTTTTCCAATTCAGTTACAGCTCCCGGTTTATTTATTTATTTATTTTTTTGTCTTCTCAGGTCTTTTTTTTAGCAATTGGCGCTGCAAGCCCTAAATATGTTAATTGGTTTAAATGCAATTTAATTCACTTCAAGCTCCAAGCACGCTCCACTTTTATATGGCGCACGCTTTAATTGAGTGCCGATAAAGCTTTTTATAGTTAAGCTATTTAAAATGCGCTGCAGTTCTCGTTAGCATCTATTTATATAGAGATAGATAGATATATATGTAGATATACATCTGCAAGCTTAGCTCAGTTCATCAGCGACTGCTGCATGCCTTAAGCTTGTGCTATTTATAGTTCTCGCATCTTGTTCCCCTAGCTCTATCCGTCTAATCCCCAACTCGAGTAACATTTTTAAGACTTCATTGCTGGAGTACATCGCACAGCTACTAGGGCTTCAGTTGTCATTTCTCTCTCTCTCTCTCTCTCTCTCTCTCTCTCTCTCCCCTCCCTTTTAAGTACTTGATACACAGCTTATTCAATTCCAATTAAGCAAAAGTTGTTCTTCCATCTTCTAATCAAAGATCAGCATATGTTAAAGATGACAGCTCCTCCAAGCCATCCTTTTGATCCTAACAAATTGCATAAAGCCATTTGGAAATTGGCAACGCATAAATGTCACAAACGCTACAAATTGCCATACCAAATGAGCATCAATAAAAGCACTTTATGTCGCAAGTCACTTTGCTCTCTCTCCACACACACACACACACAGAAAGTGGCAGCTGCAGTTAAGTAGTAGCTGCCCAACAGCGTTTGCACACTAAACAAACATGGCAACATGTCTATTCCCTGCTAAAGCGACAAACATTGTTGTTGTTGTTGGCTCGCCTAACCCACAGAGGCACAGGCACAGCAGGCCTGCAACAAAAAAGAATCAACTAAAACTCTAACGAATCGAAATTCAATCAACGATCAATGAATCGAATCGTTAGTAGGTGAAGCGCTGTAGGCAGGCAAAGGACGCTGACGTCGTCGTCGTCGTCGTCGGTGGCGGCATTTAAACATTTCCGTTGCCATTGTCCCATTGCCAACTCCAACAACCCGCGACGCATACCCTAATCCCAATCCCATTGCCATGCCCATTCCCATTCCCAGGGCTACCTGTGCAACAGCTGCGTGGCTTTTGGCTGACTGGCATCCTGCGTTGTCGCCTGCGGAAGCTGCGCTTAGTGCCACAACGGATGTCACTGTGTATGTGTGTGTGTAGCACAGACCACGCCCCTCCTCCTCATGCCTGCGGCTACACTCACTTAATTCAGTTTTGTAGTTTTGCAGTTTTGGTTCTCATGCGCATTTTTTTTTTTTACGCATAAATGTCGCTGGAATATTTTTATTGCTGTTTGGCTCACAAACTCATCATCATCATCAGCATTATCATCATTATCAACACGAACTAATGTGCATTTGCATTTGCCATTGCCACAATGAGCACAAATGCAAATGCATTTATAGAGTTATATTGAGATAGCAGCTAGAAAATTGCATTTGGCTTTTAATTTGTTTTTAGCCAGCATTGCCTGATTGGCTCTAGCCGGGCACATTAACTGAACTGATTATGTGAGTGGCGGTGGGGGAGGGGGGAGGTGGGGTAGTCACAGGATCTGCAAAACTGGTAGCCATCTACATAAGTAATTAATTGCATTTCTCAGCTGAACTGAGCTGCATCCACATCCTCGTATCATCATGAGCATCATTTGTCGATTGCCAACTTCCTGCATTGAGCCAGCCACACACACACACACACAAATTGCAAATGAGAGTGCAACAGAGCGCTGCCAGCCTGGCCAACTGACTAGTTGACTAGTTGGCTTGATAGACGAGTAGCTAGAGTGGCTAGAGTAGCTAGTGTAGCTAGTTAGCTAGGTTTTGCGTCTGCCTGGGCAAATTATGAAAACCCAACAGCAGCAACCTGCCCCCGGGGAGCGCTTTGACAAACAATGTAGAGCTGACAAATGACGAATGCAATTTGTTTGCCAACAGAATAAACAGCCATAACAAAAAAAACTATATTTATTTATATATATATATGTATATATGTACATAGTCGAGTTGATTTCAACTTTAGCTGCATTTGAGTCGTGGCAAAATATTTGCAAATTAAGTCGCTGGGGAGATGCCACTAAAATGCGAGGCAAATATGTATACTGAAAGCGACTGCATGATACTCGCTCAAAAGTGAAGTGAATTGAATGTGAATAGAAGTTGTTTTGGAGTTTTAAAGTTTTTCTTTTAAAGATTTTGTTTTTTTAATTCCAATTTCTGCTTGATACTTGCTGAAAAGTGAAGAAGTCTCTCTCTCTCTCTCGCTCGCTATCTCTTCCTCTATCTTATGCTCTTATATGCTCTCTTTCTTTCCTTCTTCCTATCTCTCTCTTCCTTTGCATTCTTCTATAATCCATAGAACTTTGAACTTTCTTGTTTCAGCTGCAAATTTATACATGGTCTTCTAAATCCAATATACTCCTTTGACATCAATAAACGAGTATTTCTACGCACAGACTACAAACAAAGCCCGCTTTAAACAAACAAAATTTCATTAGTGAACGACTATTTTATTAGGGTCTGCTTATTGCCCAGCTGAAGGCAAAGATAAAGGTAAAATAATATATATTTACAGCATACCTGGCATGCCAAGTGCCCCCAAGTTGAATCAATAAATTTTTTATTAAAACTTACATGTCAGTCAGAAGTATGCTGCGAGGTGTGCTCAAGCAATTGCTTGCATTTTCAATTATATTTAAATTGCTCTACATATAATAGAGTTCCTGTTGGTCAATCAGATTGATGTACACTACTCGTGCTTCGTTATGTAAAAACTCGTGTTATGTCGTGATTGATCGTGTTGTCTGGTATTGAGTGATTAAAGTCAGATGTTTTACTCTCTTCTCTCTCTCTCTCTCTCTCTCTCTCTCTCTCTCTCTCTCTCTCTCTCTCTCTCTCTCTCTCTCCAGAGTGACTTATATTATGTGTTCTAGTCGTATAGAGTCAAGGAATCTTGATTCTCTTCTCATTTTAAGTCGTGCTATGTCGTGTACAGTCGTGATTGGTCGTGCTGAAGTCGACTAAAATGATTTATCGCATAAGTTCAACTCATACTAAAACTCGCTTGAATCATAATTTATTATATACTATTTTTTTCATGCTTAATCATGTTAGGGCATATTTTATCATATACCATCGTTGCGTTGCTTTGTTTCGTGTCGCCCTACGCACGCAGAGTTCTCCTATGTAAATTCCCACTACTCCTCCTCCTCCTTCTAAATCTACCCGCCTGCTGCTCTCATCGTTTTCAGCTCAGTACAAATACAAATTCCATTTCTTGTCCAAGTCCTTCAGCTGTTCGTGACACGCAAAATGCTGCCAACTCCAGGCCTCAGCACTGTCTAAGCAACTGACACTGTGCTACATAGTTCGGCTAGCTCACACACACACACACACACGCTCGATTGCAGAGCAATTTGGTAACCCTTTGCCTGTCCGTTCAATTGAACACACATTACACATACGACACGTGGGTCTAAAGGTAAGCAGATGAAAAAAAAAAAGGGAAAACAGATGATGCAAAATCCTTTTTGGGGCCAATGTGTGCGCTGTCAGCAAGGTACAAAATTTTTCAGGCAGCTGTTGCCAGTTAGTGAAAGACTCTGAGAGAGTTTGAAGGTAGCCTAAGCTGATTTGGCAGCTAGCAAAAATGGACAGCTGCTGCTGCTGCTGCTGCTTCTTCTTCTTCTAAATACAATTTCAGCTTTGTTTTCTCTAGCAAAAACCCAAAACTCCCCTGCTCAAACATATTTCCAGTAGAGCGCTGCCATTAACAGCTTGCACTTGAACTTGAGGCGCCATAAAAATGTTGCCGCATACATATTTAATGTTGACAGTTGCCTGACTGTGTGTGTGCGTGTGTGTTTGTATCTGTGTGCGTGTGTGCACACACTCATGACCTTAAACTTCAACTTGTTTTGTGGCCAACCACGGCACGGCGTGCCGACTCGCAAAAACGCAGCTGCTGATGAAGACACGCGAAAAAAGAAACATACACACACACACACACTCACAAATATCTACAAGTGAAGACAGACAAACGCAAACAGTCGGCAGGCCCAAAGGCAGGTGGCTATAGTCAATATACACTGTGCGAAAATGATGTAAGATTTATAGATGATTATAGATATGCACAAAATGAATGCAGAAAAGAAAAGACAGGAAAAGGCTGAGAGAAAATTTTTGGCAATTCCAGTTCTTGATAAAAAAAATCTAAAAATATATTAAAAATAAAAATTTTTATTTTTATTTTTAATATATTGTGCAATCAGCACAGCAAATAAAATGTAGAAAAAAAATTCTGCACAGTTCAAAAATACAGAAAAATATAGAAAGCATATTTAAATAACAAAATATATAAAATAATATAATATTAATATTAATATTAATATTCTTGAAATTATTTTGAGCTACACAAAAATGTAAACACTTGCTGATAATAATTTTATAATAATAATAATAATTAATTAAACTTTCATTGCAAATGAAAAGACAACAAAATTATGAAAAGAAAGCTGTGCAATAAATATACACTGAAATAAATATTTTTATATAGATAAATATAGTTTTTTCAGCGTATATTCATTGCACAGCTATTTTTCTACATTTTTTCTTGTTTTCATTTGCAAGAAAAATATTTGAAAACATTTTTAAAAATTCTTTAAGATCAATTCACTTATATATATATAAATATATATTAAAATATATATATGTATATATATAAATATTTTTTTTTTTCAGTGTATATTTATTGCATATCTTTTTTTCTTACCAATTTTTTTTTTCACTTGCAAGAAAAATGTTTTCTAATATTTTTAACAATTCTTTAAGATCAATTCTGATACTCTTTTCTCTCTTATATGAATAAATAAATTTTTTTTTCAGTGTATATTTTTTTCGCTGCTTTTTATATTTATTTATTTATTTTATTTTATTTTTTTTTCATTTGCAAGAAAAATATTTGAAAACATTTTTAACAATTCTCTAAAATAAATTTCTTCCCTCTTCTCATACTCTTTTCGTTCAGTGCAGCTCGCGGCAGACACGTTGATCGGACACGCAAACGACATGAGCAATTAAAAATTTGTTAAATTAATTTTGCAAAAATTTCTTTGCTTATTTTTTCACAGCTGTCGGAAAGCCAAAGAGCCAGAACCAAGAAGCGAGAATTGTGAAGCGAGAAGTGAGAATCGTGAAGCGAGAACTGAGTAGCATAACGAGGCCCACAGGCACAGCCACAATCACAATCACAGTCACAGCCACAGCCGCAAAGCCCAAACAGTCGCTTGACCCGTCCCGCATTTTATGTAATTCATTAAGAACGCTTGCCGGCTTTAGTTCAGCAAACGTTGGCCCTGCCACATGCCCCCATGCCCCACCACGCTCTACCCCCAGCTGGAGCACATGCCTTGCTCTCGCTCGTCCCTTTTTGTCAGCTCTTACGCTTTTATTGCTACACTTGACATTTTGTCAGCAGTTGCGTATTTTAATTTAATTCATTTTTATTAAATGCGGGTCTGACTGGCCACGCCTTCAGTAAGAGATGAGAGAGGGGGAGTAGAGGCGTTTGGGCGGCATCATCTAACACAGTTGACATTTATTTCGTGAATTGCGCATACGCCGTGTATGGCCTGCTGCTATGGCGGTTAGCCAAGTTTTGTGAGAACTTTGATCCAAGCTCCATGCTTGCTGCAGTCCGCCTTATGGCTGTCAGCTTAGACAGAGAGCGAGAGAGAGGGGGAGAGAGAGAGAGAGCTACAGATATAGCATCATTCATGTGTGTTTATCTTCATTTGGACTGCGGCCAGTTTGCCATGTAGAAGTTTTGGTCTCTGCCCGTCGCTCTACTCTCTATATGTAAAGTTTAGACGTCATTTTGCTTAAAGGGGTTTTAACGCTCGAAGCTTGAAGATTGGATTTTCGACTTACCAAATGGCACGGCACATTGGCAATTCAATTAAAAAACAATCCTGCAAAGCACTGCTAAGAAACTTGAAGCCGTGTCGAAGCGTAGCAAAACCAAAGTCTTGCTACACACACACACACACACGCACACACACACACGCACACATACACGTACACGTGTGTATGTAATTAAATTAAAACTTTTCAACTACTAAATAGAAAACAGCTGGCAAAATGTTAATGACTTTTTCTGCTGCAGGAAATTAGATGCAGGGGAGTGGAGAGCGGGGAGGGTGGCAGCCTGTTCCAAAAGGTTTCTTTTGGGCAGCCAGCCACCTACAATTTAATCAAAATTTTTGCTTCAGGAGCTAACTGACGAACCTTTTTGCAACAGCAATAACAACAACAACCAAAAACTGGGCACGACCACGACCAAACACTGCCAGGCAAATCAATTGACCGCTGCAAAAAAGGGCCACGACAATTTTTGTTGCTGCTTTTTGTATATCGTAAAACAATCTGCAGCTGCATTCGTTGACAGTTGTGCAAATCAGTTGCGGCCAATTTCTAGCTGCGGGCCATAAAAGCAAAGGCAAAGCTAAAGCCAAGACGTGATCGCATTCCAAGAAGCAGCCGAAACGAACAAAAACAATATATATATATATATATATATATATAGAGAGAGATCTAGAGAGCTGAAACAATATGCTTGAAGTTTGGAGCGGCATCGATCACGATCGCTGACTTGACGACTGACATCCAGACGTTTGCCTGCGGCCGATTGATCCAATGCCTTGCCCCCACCCCCGCAATTGTCTATCATAAATACATAATGGCAAATCGATAACAACAAAGCAATAATCTTTTGTCTAGTCAGATGTCATAGGTTGGCCCACAAAATCATGGCAATTGCGAATGCCCATGCTAAGGTCGCGCATTCAAGTGTTGGCCAAAAGCGCTTGCATAAGCCAACTTGAACTTCGAACCAACAAAAATAATATAAAACAAATTATGTATATATAAATATATAAAAACTATGCTAAAGTGAGACAATTGCACAATTAAAACTCAACAAACAACAAACAAACAGTTAAAATTTAATTCGACTTATGCGGCAAACAATTGACAATAATTTTTTCGGTTTCTTTTTTTTTTTGCAGCAGCAGCAGCAACAATGCGAATGCAGCCAAAAGTTGAGTCACTTTTAAACCGATTATCAGCCATACAAACAGCAAAAAAAGCAAACAAGAACGCTGCCATGGAGCATAATAGACTGCAGCATACGCGCTCAAAAGCAGAACAAAACAAAAAAAAAAATATAAATTCTGTTAAAAAATGGCAAAGTTTTTGTTGTAGCTTTTGGAAAGTTTGTTTTCGGGCAGAGCTGTTGAATAGTCTAAGAGTAAACAAAACAATTAATATACATAGATATATATATCATATTTGATCTACTGCTAAAAATTTGAATATATTAGCTTGAAGACAGTGAAATATATTATAGTAATAATTTTGTATAGTTTGATAGACAAGCTGAATAATGATTCAATTTGAAAATTTAATGAGATTTTTACTTTATTGGTAAGTATTTAAAATATAATATAATAAATATAATAATAAACAATGTTATTTATAGATATTTTATTTGTATTTATTTTATTTTTAATCAATTCATTGAGCAGCCAATATACTCTCTTTCGACTTGTTAAGCAAGCATTCAAATGCTTTTAAAATGCAGCCAGCAAACAATTAAACAATTGCCCAGGCAGCAGCACAAAATTTATGATAAGCAAAGTTTTCCAGCTGTGCGCACATATGGCAAAGCCCAAAAGCTCCGCAGCGAATTAGGCGCAGCGGCAGCAACAGCAGCCCCAACAGCAACACAATTTTCTATCATACAATTAAGCAAAGGTAAAAAAAAAAAATCCGCATAACATGTCAAATGTCATTTGTTCAACAATCACGATCTGACGACAATGTTAGATAAGTTGTACAGTTATAGACGGGAGGAGAGAAAGAGAGAGGGAGAGAGAGAGAGAGTGATAGATACAGATAGAGAAAGTGAGGAAGATATATAGTCAATCTCACATCAGTTAAATGGCTGCCAGCTGGCGTCGTCTGTCGCCTTTAAGTCCAATTCAATCAGACGCGCAACCAAAATCAATTAAATTTACAATATATAAGAGCGTCATTTATATACATATATATATTTCATAGCGCAATACAGTAAAGCAGTGCGTGTGTGTGTTGACTTAAGCTGCAGTAAAAGAAAGAGAGAGAGAGAGTACGCTATAGGAGAAAGGTAAAGGGCTTATATTGAGGCGAGCTCTGCGACGCTTCAGCGTGAGTTGAGCGACTCAAGATAAAGTTTTATAATAATTATATAGGCGAGCTATAACTTTATAGGAAGTGGAACTGGAGCTACAATTGAGCAAATCTCTGTCTCTATATAAAAAAAAAATAAAAAACCTATTAAACTACTTTACTTTACTCAAAAAAATCTCGAATTTCTGCATAGAATTTGTTTAAATATTTGTTAAGCTGCAAATATGTAAATATTATTATGCTTAGAATTTTTATGTTTGAATTTGTGTGAAGCTGCAAATATGTTAATATTAACCAATATTCTGATAAATCAAAAAATTAAATTTAAGGCATCTACGTAATCAATATTAATTAAATAATTACAATACTTATCAAGCACACCTCGCAAATAAATATTTCTTAGCTACTTTGCCTTTAAAATGTTATTCCAAATTTAAAGCACACCTACAAAATCAATTTAAACATGAGTTCCTATTTACAATAAAATTTTAATAAATTAAATAAAAAATAAAAATAAAAAAAAAATAAACAAATACAAAATATTTTTTTTAAATATGTATTTTATTTTTGTTTATTTTTTTATTATATTTTTTTATAAATATATATATTTATAAAAAATATGTATTTTATTTTTTTTTTTTTTTATTTCAATTTATTTTATTTTTTAAATATATATTTTTTTTCTTTTAATTTTTCTATTTTAATTTTGTTATTTTTTAAAATATATGTATTTTTAAAAAATGTGTATTTTATTTTTATTTATTTATTTATTTATTTTTTAAATTTATTTGCATTTTGATAAATAACTTAAAGTCTATTCTAACTGCCAAACTCATTTATATTACTCAAGGGAGACATTAATAAAAGTGTTTAATAAATACTATTCAAGCTCTTCCAATTTAGTGCAAGATAAAGCAGCTGAACAAAGAAATATCCAATTAATATTCCAGCAAAAGTTTTCTGCTTCAATTCATTTGAGTTACACTGACAACTTCACTTGCAATAAATAAGAAAGTGAAAGAGCTTACAGCTAAATATAGATTATAAAGTAGCTAAAACTTTTTAAATACCAACTGCCATTTGCTAGTAGCAAACATATTTATCTTGTTATATAACCAGTTAGCTGAACTGCTTTAACCTTAAATAACAACAACAACAACAACAGCTGTTCGATACATCATTCCGCATAGACAATCTGTCATTAGGCAGCATTTCAATCATGCACCTCGATTAGCTTAACTTATGGCATTTGACATACACAAACCGCACATTCTCCAGCTGTCTCTCTCGCCCTCTCCCTCTCTCGCCCTCTCTCTCACTTTGAGCTAAGGTGTTGACTGGCTGCTCAACAATGCAAGCGCAAATCGATATGCAAAGCATGAGCTGAGCTGCAATTGCCTTCAAATACCTGCCTTTACACACACACACACACACGCATACCTCGACACTCTCACCCACACATACATGGCACAGTCCTCTCGTTGGCAACTGCATTTTGCCATTTGCACCCCATCAACAATTGCTGACAAATCATTTGCCATTTGGCTGCGCTCGATTTTTCCGCTGCGGTTGCCTTTTGGCATGTGCCAAAAATTTTGAGCTCAATATGTCTGCAGCTCTCTTACAGTCTATCTGACTGTCTATCAAGTCTATCTATCTGTCTGTCTGTCTATCTATTGGCTTTGTGGGCTGGCATCGATTTCGTAACCGCAGCAAAGAATTTACCTGTCACAATTGTGTATCAAGGTATTTTTGTCACTTTCAACGAATTCGCCAATCCAATTGCCCATTTTTCACACCATATCTGCAGCGCACCCCACACACCCCCTCGCATACATGTGTGTGTGTGTGTGTTTGAGTGTATGCATTGCTGCTGCTGTAGGCGCGTGGCCCAAATTGCAGTCTGTGTCCGGTGTGCAACACATAAATAAATAATAATAAAAAATAAAAAAAAAAAAAGATCAAACCGGTGCCAGCAAAAAGCATAATCAAAACCATGAAACAGCAAAACGAAGCTGCAATGCGCTTTATAAATGATATAGGATAAATATTAAGGCAGCAGAAAGAACAGAAGAGCAGAAATGGATCATGAAATTTAAATAATTTATATATAATATTTATATATTTCTTATATATGTTTATTACATTTATTATAAAGGAGCTTTAAGTTGAATATGATATTTAAATAATTTTTATTTAATATTTATATATTTATTATATTTAAAAGATTAATTGAATTTTTTTGTATAAGAGCTTTAAGTTGATTATGATATTTAAATAAATATTATTTAATATTTATATATTTATTAAATATATTTTTATATTTATCATATCATATTTATCATATAAATCTGATAGAATATCAGCATAGATATTATATATATCTTAGTTTATTAGGCATAGAACAGAGAACAATAGCGTAGGCCTATTCGTACGTCAGTGTTTAGTTTTTTAGATATTCCATTTACTCGACAATAATAAACAAATTCATTTGAAATTCAAGTCTGTTAACTTAATTTAATAATCAAAAACAAGATTTAGATTTAGTTTATTCAAAGTAAAAAAAAAAAAGAAAAGCAGAATGGGCCTTTTGTATTACATTTTCTGGACATTCCGGTTTTCTGGTATTTCACTAGCTCAACAACAATCCTGATAATCTAATCTTGCTGATAACTGCTTTAAAAGTTTATCTATGTTGAGTAAATAAGTGAAAAAAAAAAAATTATTGGATTGAAGTTTTTTAAATATTTGAAATTTTTTCATTCTTTAGGCATGAATTTTAAGTAAAAGCCCAGTCAGCCTAAATAGCATTAACTACCGACTTTAGTATATATTTAATATATAAAAGCTTCATATGAAATGTCAACAAAATCTATATTTATATATATAAAATATAATACAAATATTTATAGCCAACATCCCCTAGCAACACTATCAATAAATAATATATAATATATATA
>JAWNOM010000244.1:0-30000 GCA_035045965.1 Drosophila aldrichi | reverse complement strand
TTTCACTTTGGTTAGAGAATTTTCCTTTTAAAAATTATATATTAATTATAGTTTTCAGAAAGAAAGGTTTTTGCATAAAATATAAATGTCATTTAAAAGCTTTTAACTAAGTGCTGTTCACAGACTTTGTTTATATATCATTTAAGTTAATATAAATCAAACCTAAAATAACTCTCGCACGAAACAAACCTAAGAAGCAAATAGGAAATGTAATTAACAGATTTTTTATGATCTTCATTTAAGTTAAAAGCTCATTTAACAGCTTTAGAAGGCTTTCAAAGCTGTTCGATGCTAAAAGTTGTATTTTAAAGTACATAAATAAAATAATACTTAAGAAGTCTCACTTTAATTACATTTCAATTTCAATTTAGATGAATCAAAACTAACAGAAAGCTCTCCACTCTTACTTAAACCATTTCATTATGCATCAAATTTAGTCATATACCTCTTACTAATCCCACTTCTAGTTGAATTCTTAACGCAGCTCTTCCATGGCACCTCTCGGCTCATAAATTAATGATGAACCTGTGCGGCAAGAGCGAAACCGAAATGTAAATTGAATTTTAAAAGGCAATTTAACGTGCGCGTTCTGTGGCCATAATTAAAAATTAACTTCAATTTAACACTCGCAACACACACACACACACATAGCCGAAAACTTCAATTTGTAATTTACGCAATTTTCCAGCAACAAAGTTTTATTTTCATATGGTATTCTTTTTTTTCATTTCACTGTTTCATTTTAATTAACCCAACAATAACTCAAATGATTTATGACCATTTTGGAGAGTTTTGCAATTGGAAAAGTAAATGGAATCCAATGGCATGTAACGAAAAATTGAATGCAAATCTGCTTGTTGATTTATATTCGTTTTAATTGCATGCAAATTAATGCAGAATTAATTAACGTACAGACGAAAAAAAAAAAAAAATGTGAGATTGAAAATGAAGAGCAAAAATTGATAGATACTCCAATTGATGCCATAATTCAATGTAATGCCACGCCCACACACAAATTCAATTGAACGTCAGTCAATTGGAAAATTCACCGCATGACGCCCAATTGTTAAATAAACTTTTTTCGTTCAATTAAACGCAAATATCTGTGGCTGACCAGCCGGACGGCATACTGGGCAGCTGGAAAGCATTTGAATATGAATGGGGAAAAGGCTAGAGCTAACTACCTGAATGATTGCTCAGTGTCTTGTGGACAGACAAAGACAAAGAGAAAAGTGAAGTTAGGATTTCGTTGAGTCTTTGTGAAGCGCATAGAGAGGCGCAAGTAAGTGGAAAGAATAATAAGAGAGACAGCTGCAGTTTAGGTAGAATTTCGACAGGAGCTCTGTTCATTAAGGTAAGCTTTCGTTCTTTGTGAAGCGCATAGAGAGGCGCGAGTAGGGCAACACAATAATAAGAGAGGCAGCTGCATAATGAGTAGAGTCTTCTTCATAAACAAGGCAGACAGAAGGAGTGAAAAGAACTGCACAAAGACGCAAAGACAAAAGGCACTACGCAGATAGAGAATAAAACAAAAGTCCAGCTGGTAGTCTAATGCGGGCTGAAGTCCAGTTGAAGGGTGAAAGACAATGCAAGATTATGTTCTTCAGTCAAAGAGCAAAAAAAAAGAAGTTAAAGTCATCGGCTAAAGCGTTATTTGTCATCAGATCATTATTATCATTCTTTTATTAGAAAAATATATCACTTAGCACTTCCAACACCCATGACAGTTATCTCCATTTAGCAAGCTCAGCATATATATTTAATTGACAATCAATTTAAATGGAATTACAAACTGTACAACTTAATTAACTGTACTAAATCTGGTTTAACTAACATGTATTATTATTTACCCTGGCTCATGGTAATTTACCAATAAAATATGCTTAATTTGCCAAATCTCTCTGTAATAAATTATAACCAAACAAAAAATCAGAGATATTTAAACGCTTCACTAGACAACAATGCAACTATCAATAAAAACATATAGCATTACATATATAGCTACATATATATATCTTCATTATCATTTCTGGCCAATCAAAATGTTATTTTTGTCAAGTTTTTCAATTAACATAAATTAGAAATAAATTTGCATAATTTTACGAAAATATTTTCGCACGCATTTACTGTCGCTAGACAGCTTTGGACTAACGAAATTTTTGCATAAAATTATTATGAACAGTTTGTGATTAATTCGCTGTCCATTTAGTTGCCACACAACACACACACACCTATATTTGTGTGTATGTATGTACAACATTTTCATTGCGTAGCAAAAACAAATTAGAAATGCAAAAATTGAGTCGTTTTACGTTTTGAATTTCAAAACCCCAATAATCTAGCAAGTGAAAATGTTGTATGTACGACTGCATAATACTCGTTCAAGGGGGAAATCTATAAATCGGGAGTGTTTTGAAATGCTGTTTAAGGAATTTTGTCAAATTGTAAGCAGTTATCGAAAAGAAAGTTCACAATGGAATAAATTGTATATAAAAATTTATACCAACTCTTGAGAGTCTAGCTCTAAAGACATTGGAAATTCGCGTTTTAAACATGGTTTGTTACACATTAACTGGACATTACTGGACATTTGAAAAGCAGTTGACATGATAGGGGTAACGAAGTTGAAATATCTCAAAGAGTAACCGCAGTAGCAGTTGAAATACTCGCACATAGAGGTCTTTTACCACAGTCACAGCCACAGCGGACAAACAGACCCATAGATGCACCGCAATGCACACATTCACATTCGCATTCCACACTCACGTATGCCCTAGCAAAAGCTAATACACTCCCTTTACAACTTCATGAACCAGTATGAAAACGAGACGCGCACATTTTATGCAAATTTTTTGAATGCTTGTTAACATTTATTGCCCGCCGGCTGTTTGGTGGGCGTGTGGGCACGTGGGCGTGGCAGGTCGAATGCACGGCGCACACACACACATACACGTGCAAATATTCATAAACCAGAAAACCGAA
Organism: Drosophila aldrichi; assembly: GCA_035045965.1. NCBI lineage: Eukaryota > Metazoa > Arthropoda > Insecta > Diptera > Drosophilidae > Drosophila > Drosophila aldrichi. The sequence continues at coordinate 27,018 of JAWNOM010000244.1, read as the reverse complement.
AATCTGAAAACCCTCCAACCATCCCACACACACACACACACACACACTTAGTCCCCAAAACCCAGAAACGCAGCCTAGCAAAAGATTTTTAATTAAAATGTTGTTGACTACGAAATGGCAGCATTTAAGCAGCTTTATCGGGAGTTGGGGGGAGGGGACGGCTATTGTTATGCAGATTCACCAAAAAAGGGGGCGTGCTCATAAATATAAACATAAACAATAACTACTGATATGCAGATAAAATTTGGATTTCATTGAATCGTTGAATCGCTCGTGTCGAACGCAAAAAGTCAAATATTTTGTTTTGTTTTGTTTTAATTGATTTGTTTTAATAATTCACAGCACGTACCGTTAGTTTAGTACTAGTTAGCCAGAATCATTGACAGCAATTTGCTATCTATCTATCTATCTATCTGTGCCGCTGGGCACACGCGGCGTATGCGCATTTTGCAGTTTACCATTTCGTACATCTGCATAATTCAAATGCTTTTGATTTAATTGCAAGTTTTTAGCATGAGAAGCGTTTGAGCTTCACTTGTCGTTTCAGCTTCAGCTGCTTAACAATTTAATTTAATTAGTTTGCCTCTTGTGCCTTTGCTTCAATTGCTTTAGATCTGTCGGTCCCAGGGGCCCGATACAATTGACGTAATTGGCCAAAAATTTTGGCATTTGAGTAATTAATGGCATTACAAAATGGGCTAAATGTAGAAGGCTTTCGCTTGAGAATAATTCAATTAGAGCAAATGTAGTCGAAATTAAAGGCGGAGCATGCAAGAGGCAGAGACTGCAGCAATGATAATGATAATGATAATAATACTTAATACTAAATAATAATAATACTTTTGGTCATATATGTTTTAATTGTTTATATATAGAAATTTTTATAGTCTATAATTTTTATCTATTCTTATAAATACTTTTAAGCTTTTTTTAATTTATTTTATTTTTACTTTTTATTTATTTATTTATTTTTTTATTTTTATTTTTATTTTTTTTAATGTACATCTTTGTACATAATTGATAATCTATCAACCTTTATAGATCTCTTCTGTATAGATCTCTGCTGTATAGATTATATGTAAACTAAACTATTACATTCAAAAATTACTTAAATTTATACCAAATTTAATTCTTCGCGCCTTTCTGCTTACAAAAGAAACACACACACACACACATGCACCAGAGAACACACATACTGCAGTGCACAGCAGCAGAGAGCATTTCCATTGGTCACTACCTGCTGGCGGACTCAACATTTGTGAGAGACAGTGCTTGAGTAAAAGTGGCCCTATATAAAGGGCAGCAGCTGCAGCATTTCTTCGTCCAGGCCTGATGGTGAAGTGAAGTGAAGTAGAGTGTGTGGTCGATCAGCTAAGCATTAAAGACGTAGAGGAACTACGTAAGGGAATTACGTAAAGGAATTACGTAAGGGAATTACGTAAAGGAATTACGTAAGGAATTACGTAATGGAATTACGTAAGGGAATTACGTAAGGGAATTACGTAAGGGAATTACGTAAGGGAATTACGTAAGGGAATTACGTAAAGGCAATATGTAGAGGAATTACTTAGTGGAAATACTTGGAAGAAATACGTAGAGGGAATACTTAGAAGAAATAAACAGACGAATAGTGCTAAATCGACTCAGTTCGTCACCCTGATCAAGAATATATATATACTTGTGGAGGCGTCTCCTTCTGCCTGTTACATACATTTCAACAAAACCATTATACCCTGATTTCCCATTGCTTTCATGCTTTCAATTAATGATTCACTGCGAAATGCAATTAGAATTGAGCACAAACATTGCAAATTGCCTGCATTGTTTTTTTTTTTCACTATTTGCCCTAGCCAGATGCCCTTCCTAGACAAACTGCCCCAAGAGCCCCCTCCACCCACTACTTGCTTTATGTTAAACTAGATCGAGCTGTTCGAGCAGTAAATCAAATGTTGTTGCTCACCTTTTGATTAATGAAAATCCGCTTTTGCTCTGGCTGACACCTGTCCAATGTCTTGTTGGAATTTTGTTGGATTTTTGATTTTGATTTCGATTTTGATTGTGTTTATCTTTTTTTATGATCTTCTTTTTTCTCTTATTTATTTATTATATTTTGTTGTTTTTCTTCCTTTTTTCGTGCCTTTGGCGACTGTGCCCTCAGCGGCTGTCATAAATAACAATTAATAATGCAGAAAATTGACACAAAATAACGAATTGTAAATGAAAATTTTTATACATTTTCACTGCAAACTTTGCAGTTTTTTTTTTAAATTTGTTTATATTCATTTTATTATTAATTTTTTAATACACAGTTCAAACGGTTCACACAAAAAACGTTTCAAAGCAATAAATAATATAATGAAATTATTAAATTTCTTATTCAAACAAAAACAAAAGGCAAATGCCGCCAAACAAAAGAGATGCCAACACAATTGTTGGAATAACTATATAAATATATATAAATATACATATATATGCAATCTATATAGCTAGGGTCTGCAGATTTATGATGCAAATATGCAAAAATCTAGCCGAAACCGGGCGAAAAAAAATAAACTAGCCATAAAAGAGCTGCCGGCCAGCGGCTGCATTTGGGGGTCTGGCCACTAAAACTGTCTCAAGTTAATCGCTTTTATTTATTTTCGCCACAGCCAAGCGCTAAAAAATCAAATAAAAAAAAAAAGCTCAAGTGCAACCGGTTTTTCCACACACACACACACACACACACACACTCGCACCCATACATGTGTCTGTAGAAATTTTGCGCGCCTTTTAGCTATTTTCTTTTGCTTTTATTTGTTTTACTTTTTTTTTTTTGCAACTGTTGCAGAATTTATGAAAAACTCATAAAAAAGTAAAAAAAACTAAAAAAAAAACAAAAGCGAATTTCGCTGCCCTTTTTAGTGTGTATGTGTGCGTGTGTGCGTGTGTGCGTGTGTGTGTGTGTGCTGCAGTTGCAAGCAGCCAGCAACAGATAGACACAACACCAGGTTTCATGTCTAGCCAGGTAGCTGTTGCTGTTTGCTCTTTGCTGTTGCTGCTAGCTTTTGTTGGCTCTGCCTCTTGGCCAGGTTAACACGCCAAGCTGGCGACGTCATAAAGTCAGCTGCGCTTCGTCTTCTTCCTAGCAACATCTCTTTAGCTGCTTGGGCTCTGGCCACTGCCGCTGTTGCCGCTGTTGCCTCTGTTGCTTTTGTTGTGACTTGTGGAACGCTTTGTTGTTGGCTGCTGCTGCTGCTGCTGCTACTCGGTTGACAGTGCAGCAAAGGCTGATGCGAGGCAGCTTTCAAGGCTGTTTAGAAGGCAGCACAGCAGAGCACAGCACACACATACACACACACACACACACATGCACACACTCAAGTACTTATACACTTGCAGTTTTGTTTTTGTCAAGCACGAGCTGCCCTTTTGTTTAAGTTTAATGCAATATATATACATATACATATATGTATATATGCATATGGGGATATATACATATATATAGGCTGCTTTAATATATATATGTATGTATATATTTATATATTCTTATATATTTTTTCTTTTTTTAATTGCTAAAAACTGGTTTCTGCTGTGTTTGTTGGGGAGGTTTGGGCGCTGCGCTTTTGCTGCTTAATTAGCAAGTTTTTCTGTTGTTGTTGTTATTGTTTTTTGCAACAAAATTTACCGTTTTGCTATTTATGTTTATCTTTGTTTTCGATTTGTTTTTACTTTTATTTTATTTATTTTTAATTTCTTTTTCTTTTATTTGATTATTAGATTCTTTTTATCTCTTTTTGCAATTTGGTTGTATTTCTTGTTTGTTTATTTAGCTGTTGTTCAGTTGTACGCGACGCGTAGACTCGTCAAAAAATCGGGAGTCTCAGAGCTCAACTCGTGTTGCACCCAAACGCAGCGTCGTGTTCGTTGTTGTCGTTTTGGCTGGCAAAGCTCAACTGAAACCAAGCTGGCCAAAAGAGTTCGAGCCGATGCCGTTGCTGCCACTACTGCTGCTGTCGCTGTCGCTGCCAACGCCAACGCAAAAGCCAAAGCCAAAGCCAAAGCAGTTAACTGGTTTTGTTTTTTCTTGTTCTGCTATTCGCGTTGTTGTCGGCCCGAAGCCAAAGTCGACCGAGTCGGTTTTTTAACTCGTCTCATCTGTCTCTCTCTCTTGTTCCCGCTCTCTCTCTCTCTTTCTCCCTCTCTATCTCTCTCACTCTCTCTCTCGCTCTCTCTGTTTGCTTCCGTTTGCCAAAAAATATTTGTACTTAACAGAAAGAGCAGCAACAGCAGCAGCTGTTCAAAATAGTAGTAGATGCGCGCCTCACACAAAAGGTAGCAGAAACTGCAGCAAAGCAACTGTAATTAGCCTATACGCGCTCTCTCTGCATTAGTATACGCTACCTCTCTCACGCTCTCTCGCTAGCGCGCTCTCTTTAACGGAAGTGAAACAGAGTGCAACAGCAGCAGCAGCAGCAGCAACAACAACAGCCGGTTTGTGTTTGTTGTTTACTATTTGTGGCTCTCCCACGCTCTCACTGTTATACAACTGTTATACGGCAACGAAAAACAGCTGTTTGCTGCCGCTCGCTGGACACTTGGCCGCACGTTTCAAGCAAATTGAGTTGTAGCTTGGGGTTGGCTCTGGGTGACTGGGTTGAATTGGGCTCGTTTTATGGGTGGTTGCCATGGCGTATTATTGTGATAAATAAGCAAACAAATATAAATAAACAGCTTCAAGTGTTCACCGCAAATGGACTCCAATTTTTACTTTTACTTCAATGGAAAATAAGAAAATCAAATAAATTGCAATGCAATCGAGCGCAATGAGATAATTTTTCATTCAATGTAACCGTTAATTATAACACTTAACGCAACTACAAATTTCGTAAAACTGTTATAACATAATTGCACTGAAAGCTCAGCAATTAGCTATTTATTTATAAAATAACGTTTGATTGTGGGATTATATATGAAATGTGATAAACAAACAGTTAAATAGGGTATCTAAAGTTTTTTATCTTTAATAAATACTATTTATATATAATAAAATTCTGCTAAATAATAATGTTAAATGTTTATCAATCTGTATAAAAATCTAAAACATTTGACAATTTATGTATTTGATTTGAAGGTTAGTTTACAGTTATGCTGAGTCAGCTTTAGATCTCGTTTGGCATACATTTCATGAAGTTCAGAGTTCATATCCTAAAATCGTGAGTTCATGGTATTTCAGTGTTAAAATAAAATAATATTGATATAGATATATCAATTATTCGAAATATCTTAAAAGATCTCATAATCATTTACTCAAATTCTTTGCACTTAAATCGCATTTAGTACTTTTATTTTATTACATAATTGTTATGCTACTCTATTCCACATTTAACCCCCCCTCTCACCCTCCGTCGACCGCACGCTGTGCTTGGCTTACAATTGTGAATTTCATAACTTTATTAATACATTTGTCCATTGTCTGCTTTATCGAGTCGCATTCAGGCGCGACAAAAGACACAGAAACCAAAAAGACCCAGCCCAACCCATAAAATCCCCAAAGTGGGGAGAGTTGCGAAGGTCTGGGGCTACCGGTGTTCAGTCAACTTGCGGTTGTTGCTATTGTTGTTGTCAAAACTAAAGAAATTCCAATTAATGAAAATACAATAACAAAACAGCAAAACAAAAGAAGGGCGTGTAAATTGGTTTAGGGCAGAAGTTCAGGTGAGATTTTTATTATTATTTTTTTTATTGTTTGCACTTGGCCATCAAGAAAAACGGCAAGTGTTTTATTTAACTTGAAATCTGTTGAGATATACCCTTTGTAAGTGTGTTTCCATTGTGAATAAAAATAGACTAGGACAAGATTTTTTTAGGAGCTGCCAGGTGACATGCTTAAACAAGATATATATAAAATTTATTATAAATTATAAATTAGTATTAGTAGTATTGAAAAGGCATCAAGATAAAATATTTAAAGAAAATTAATAGACAAATTCTTCAATTATATACATTTAATAATATGAGAATAAGAAGAATCTGATAAGAATTATATAGGTAATTTCCCAAATATTTCTTATCAACAAAAAATATTTTTTATTGTCAAAAATTACTTTTAATAACACTTTCTTATGACAACATTAACTGGCAAGGTATAAATACCTTCCAAAGTAGGTCAACATTCCTACTTAAGCTATTTAAAAGAATTCTAATTTTAGAATTCGTTGGAAACATACTCTAGCAGAGATTTCTTTTATCTAAATAAAATATATATATATTGGTCAATGTTTAACATTCTGCTGACGTAATTTCAAAGCTAATCTCCCTTCCTAATTATCAATCTAAATGACTTCTGTAGAAAAAATTGATTTCTACAAGGGTCAAGTTGGGCATAGAAGAGAACCGTCATTTATTATAAAACTAACATTTAAATGAACTTGATGCTCTATGGTATTCATAAAACCAAAAAACTATATATAATATATATATTTATATATATTTTTAGAATATTAAAGAAATACTTTACATTTATATTGGTATTTAAATATCTATCCAAGCCAACTTCTAGTTTATTTAACTCTATGCATGTGAAAGTGTATTAGCATCTTCGGCCTTTACAACCTCAACAATCTACTTTGATAATTACCTCATTTGGCTGATGGCCATGCTGACTTTTCACTGCAGTCAACCAATTTGGGTCATTAGCAAGTCATACGCCATTGTTATTGGCTTTCATTATGGCCAACCACCCAGCTGCCAGCCAACCACCAATTCCCAGCGCCCACTGTGGCGCATCCCGCTGGCGTTAGTCGAAAAAAAAAGTTGGCCAAAGTGTGGAAAATTTAATTAACAGCTAAATGAAATACAATTTGTGTAGCTAAAGCCACCGCAAGCAACGTAGCTACAACAACAGCTACGATACCAACCGAAAGCAGTTAGAACCAATTTACAAATCAGCCACACCCCCTTTGAGCCGCCTACTCATCAACAGTCAGCACCACTTTGCACGCCTTTTGCACCACTGTGGGGCAACGCAACGGCCCAAGCCACCCGCAACGCGCTGTCCAGTTGTTTCAAGTGGTTGTTGGCCTTTTTATGGCTGTGGTTGTTATTGTTGCTGTTGTTGTTGGTGGTGCGTCGGAAGTTGTCGCCGGCAGTCAACAAACCATAACGCACCAGAGAGCAACGGTACTTTCAAGAACTGCAGAACATTTAACGCGGCGTTACACTGTCAGCAAATTTGTTGTTGTTGTTGTTGTTGTTGTTGCTGCTGCTGCCGTTTGCATATTAATATATTTAAAGAATTCATTTAAAAAATTGTTGAGAGCTCAACAAATTAACCAAAAAACTATGCATAAGCAAGTCACAGTGAAAGAGCTCGCTCTCTCTCTCTCTCTCTCTCTCGCTCTCTAGTCAAAACTGATCGACGAGAAGTTACCTCAAATGGAACACCAAACTATTTTATATAGAAAGAAAAAAACATATGCATATCTATCTATATTTCAGAAATAACTATATATCAAACTAGGAAACTCAAAGTAACACAAGTAACTAAACGAACATGTATATCTTTATTTATCGATTTCATAGAAATTTATCAAGCATATGAAAAAAAACTGAAAGAAAGAGCACTCAAGCTTTCAGTGCCGAGAAAGACACAATAACAGACAGGGAGAAATATCAAAATATATATATATATATCATATCAAAATATATATATAAACAGGTAAACTATACATATACATAACTACATTTAATACTTTCAATACGTCTTCTTCCACATATTATTTACATCATACTTCACATCATACATATCAAACATTATACCCCACTCACCTATTTTCAATATGGGGGGGGTATTAGCGCAAAAGAAGCGAGCAAAACAAACAAATATAAATATACACATACATACATACATACATATATGCATAAGCCTAAGCTACAACACACAATTTTTGTGGCTTTGTTTTCTGCGGCTTTTAGAAAATGGGCACACAACAAAAACAACAACAACAGCAACAACAACAAAAAAAACTGCATAATTTTTCAATTAAAAAGATTACGTTCACAGCTTTTTGGGGGGCATTCACATATCTATTTAAAGAACATTTCCTTGACGCTATCTTTATATACTTTTGACAGATAGAAAGCAAGTGACTATGAAAATGCTAAACGAATTTAAATTTAAATAAAAATTAGATATAATTCATTAAAAATTAATTAATTTTTGTAAAAATTTAATAAATAAAAATATATGTAGATCAGAAAAAAAAAAAGATTTCAATGAAAATATTACAAACAAGTTTTGAATTAAAAATTGACATTTAAAAACACAAATTTTAATTATAATAAATGCAAGTAAAAAATAAAAAATAAAAAAATATATACATTGAAATAAATTTTAAAAATATAAAAAATATATCAATTTTAAACATTTTTAATTTTTATAGAAAAATAATAATGTTAGTAAAACAACTACCATATAAAAACAATTCAATTAAGAACTCCAAATTGATTTTATAAATAATTTTTGATCGCCTCTTTCAAAACATAATTGTAATAGCCTCTGCTTAGATCTATTATATGAGCCGCACTTCAGTCGGCTTCAGCTGGCTAGCATTCTTTTTAGTTGGACTCATTAGCCAATCTATTGATTTTTATCGATCATAACCATTTCCAGTTTATCGATAAACGAGCAGCGCGATTTAAGCATCTATGCACATAGAAAACACAGCCGTTTTTCAATTTCCATCGACCATAAGCTGTCAATTTTATGGCCAAAAACGGCGCTTGGCTTTATGAGTTTCAACACCCAAAAACAACGCGGCTAACTCGTATACACTCTATGCCTGTCTCACTCACTCTCCCACTCTCTCTGCCGCTCTCTGTCTCTCTTTGTTGCCTGCCTTGGCATCGACGCACTAAAAGCAAAATTTATGTTGATGATTTTTTTTGTGTGGCCATCGCCAGCGTCGCCAAAGCCAAAATCGTGGCCAACATCAGGCTGGAGCCCGCGAGCGCACGCAGACACAGTCAAATTGTAGTTTGGCTCCAGACAATGCCGGCCACAAGTTGCAGCAGCAGCAGCAGCAGCAGCAGCAGGAGTAGCGGCAGCAGCGGCAGCAGCTACATCGACTGCGGTCATCGCACTGCCCACCCAAAAAGGCGGCACTAAATTGCCTGAATGCCGTTAGAACTATAATTGCGCACACACCAGACACACACACACCACACACACACCACACACACACACACCAATACACAACATTCACACAGTTTTACGCGCAGGGCTTGATTATTGCGCGCTGATAGAAACTCAGCCAATTTATTGAGTTGTAAAATTACAAGTGGCCAGCATTGATGGGGGGCGTGGCACACACACACACAGACAATGCAGCAAACTATATTAAAAATAAATAAATTAGCAAGAAAAACAAGTAAGAACGTTGCGGCTGAGCATGGTCGACTGCCTAATACTCGTTCAAGGTGCAAGATCCAAAATCCAGTATCAATGGAATGATGAAATGAATAGTTCAAAGAATGGTGCATATTATTTATAAGTCATCCATCTATGCTTAGACGACTTGAACTTACTAACTCTGGAATATACATATGTATATGTATTTCTTTTAGAATTTCTATGTTCATACCTGGCACAGCGAGCATCAGAAGAAACCCAGAACAAAACTTCTACAAAAATGATCAAATTTTACCCAATTTTCCATGATCTAATGGGAATTGCTATAAATGTTCATCTTCTCAATGCGAGCATACACAATTTCTAGCTACAATCTCCACGAAGTAGTCTATACTTGATAAGAACTGTGGAATATTTTACAAAGCCAATATACTCTCTCTATAACCCACGTGAACGAGCATAAAAATAGGCTCATTAGTTGCAGCTCCTGCAACCCGCTGCGCTGCACAAAACTAATTGCACACATAAATAAGCAGAATTCACACGAAAATTTTCTTTAGCTCAACTTTTGCTGCTGCTGCTGCTGCTTGGGACATTGACGAATGCCGCTTCCTTATTGCAAGGTCAGCTTTGTCCTCCGCGTCTTTGGCCTCCTCAACTTCCTGGGCTGACTGCATTGATTGATGCACTGCCAGCTGCCGTTAGCCCAAGACTTCACACCAAATTGGCTTCTAATCTGCAAACGTTTTTTATCCCAAAAATGGTCAAAGCCAATGCTAAAGGCAAATGCCAGCCAGCTGGCTTTAACAATTTTTTTTCCTTCTTTTCATATAGTTGTGTGTGCTTGTGTGTGTGTGTGTATTTTTGTCAATAATCGTAAATTAATGAAATGCAACAACGATGCCACACGCCAAGCTAAACAAACAAATGCCGACGACAACAGCAACAACAACAGCAACAACAACTACGACAACAACAGCGCTACAGCTGCAATTGCTGCTGGCAATAATTGTTGACAAGCCGCAGATCAAATACACTTACTTAGGACAATGGCCAAAGAATAGTAGTAAAAGCTTCAAAAGAGTAGTAATGAGATTATGAAAATAGTAGTAGCTTCATTAAAAGTAGTATATTCATTGAAGTCGTGTGTCTATGAGAAGAGTAAGATGCTCATGCTAATAGTAGTAAATGCGTGAAAATAGTATAGAAATAGTAGTAGGTTCATGAAAATAGTAGTAGCTTCATGAAAATAGTAGTATATTCATTGAAGTCGTGTGTATATACTCATGAAAATATTAGTATACTCCTAAAAATAGCAGTGTTTTTATGAAAAGAGTAAGGTCTGCTGCAAATAGTAGTAAATGTATGAAAAAAGCAGTGTGCTCATGAAATAGTAGTATATACTCAAAGCGAATAAAACGATTCCTTTCAAGCATAAATGAAATGTTACAAAAACTTTAGAGTACACCTAAACTCCAGTTTAGTTAGTGTATTAGAACAACTTCAACAACAACAACAACAATGGGCAGCCGCAACATGCGATTTTAAAGGCATATTTATGGGTCCTTAACATTGGCATTGTTATTATTATCGCTGCTTTGTTGTTGGCCGGTTGTCGCCGTTGTTGCTTGTTGTTGGTGTTCTCGCCGTTGTTGTTATTATTGTTGTTGTTCCATTTGTTCTTTGTCGCAAGTGTCTGTTGTACATGTTTGAAGCTGCCCTCTATATATATTTTTTGACTCTACAATTTTTTTACAATTTGCATTAAAATTATCTCTCAAAAAAAAAAAAAAAAAACTTTCCGAACATAATTCGCATGCTCTATACAACTATATATATAAATATTCTCCATTTCCACTCTATAACATTATATTGACAATGGCACAACATTTAAATGCTCTGCTCTCTCGCCGTAAATACAATCAACATTAAATAATTAAAATATTTTTGACCAGCGAACAATGAAAGTTGCAACAACTCAACAGCCAGGCAAATGCCACAATGACACTTTGGCCGCATAAATAAATAAAAGAGGGGGGAGGAGGGAAAATGATTTAAACTGTTGAACAGTTTAGCTGTCCAGCCAACATTTGGCTGTGATTAACTTAAGTGAACGAGACATAAATATTTAAACGCAGCTCGAGTGAGGTACAGCTGTGTGGCAGCTGTTGTTGCAACAAGGGCTGCGCGTAACGGCATTTCTGCACAGTGGCAGTGGCAGTGGCAGTGGCAGCTAAACGTCAGTCAACAAACGAATAGACGACGACAATATCTGTTGTGCCGTGCTAATGGCCAACTAACTTGCCACAGCCTGTTGCAAGGTAACATTCAACAACGGCTCAAACAAAAAATAGAAAAAGGAAAACGCTGAAAAGCTACAAAGCAAAACAATCCAAAGGCATTTCATGCTGGGCAACATTTTATTTTTACTTTTTATACCCTATAAACTATTGATAATGGCTAATGAAGGTATATTGGTTTATAGTTATGATTGTATTACTTTTATTTTTAAAATTTTTAACTTTAAGAATATTCTTGATCAGGAAAATCAGATGATGATTTGACCATTTGCTTTTCCCTCCATCTATTCCTTCATCTCTATGCATAACTTCCCTCTTCTTGTGGATCTGTCCTAATCAAGTTTTCTGTTCAAGCCATCTTCAATATCTGCCTGTCTTTTCAGGGTATTCCCTAGTTTAACACTCACTATCATCATCACTCTTACTTATTTCCTACTTCTTTTCTTTATGTAAATCTTTGCTGTCGCTCTTGACCACCAGCAGGAATGGCAACAACAACAGCAACAACAACAACCGCTGCAACTGCAACGCAACTGACCGTGCTGAGCGATTGTGGCACCTTGTTGATCAATAATTGCCACACGACAGCTAAATGGGCTTTAATGCCATGTTAGAGCTACGGCATCCAAGGAAATGCAAATCAAATTCTAATGATGTTGTAATGCAGACACCAGGTTCACAAAGTGTGTGTGAGAGAGAGAGAGAGAGAGAGAGAAATAGAGGGAAAAATGGAGAAGAAGCATCAATGTCGATAGCTTGGGACACAATGTGCTGCCCATTGGCATGCAGATCGCCAGAGCTGCAGTTAAATTTTATTAAAATAAAGGAAAGCTAAACTTATATATAAGAATATTAAATGCCCTTTCTCTATATAAGTTATAATTATATATAATTAAACTACTTTAGATTTGTAGTTAAATGTTTATTTTATTTATTTATTCATTTATTTTTCTTTTTTTTATTTTACAAATATTTTTATATAATTTTATTTTTATTTATTATGTAATTCCTCTAGCTGCACTTTCAAGCGTTACATGTTTCATCACAAAATTAATATAACCTTTGCTAGTGTATACAAAAAATTATATTATTAGAATTGAACATGCAATCTGACAAGTGTTTTGGCCAAAACATTTCCTGGTTTAAGCCCTGTCCGAATGCCTTATTGGCCACTGACCAGGCTAATTGCCGCAGCATTAAAATTGCTGTACATAGCACTCACTCTACCCTACTCTATCTCTCACTCTCTCTCTCTCTCTCTCTCTCTCTCTCTCTCTCTCTGTCTGCCTGTCGTCTTTACTGTCTATATAGATATGGCAAATTACCAACGGCGCGATTTATGATTGCATTTCCTGCAGCTCCGCTCAAGTCGTTGGCCAAAAGCCTCTTGCTGCATTGTTACATTGTCGCCATGGGCCAACAATTGGGCGGAAATGCATTTGTCGTCTGTGCCGTCTTAGCCACAAAACACAATCTGAGCAGCACTTGGGCAAAGCTTCTACTCATTGATATTCTCCACACTCGATGCTGACTTGGACGTTCTTTGGTTTTTGCTTTGGGTTGGGCTTTGGCGCTGTCATCGACCACATTGACGACTCTTCTAATAAGGTATTAATATAAATATTACCAAACACATTTAACGCCACATTCTTGCCCGGTTATTGCTCACAGTTGTCGCTATTGTTGTCGTTGCCGTTGTTGTTGTTGACAATCGTGCCGTTGCATTTTGAATAGATTTACACATAGGAAAAGCATGTGTAAGACATTACCTGGAATTGTGGTTAGCTAACAGTTTAAGTACTTTAAATTCTCAGGACTTTCAAGAATTATTCGCTGATTGATACTAGCCAAGAGATAATAATAGCTTTGGCACGATGAAGATAAATAACTGTCGGAGATATTATATTACATTATATATATATATATATATATCCACTGATATATTGACTTTAATGCAGTTTATTTTCTTTTCAAATAAGAAACTCGATACCAATAAGAACTTTCTGTTAATGATAATAATAATATTTCACTCTTTGTCTCTCTTTGATATTTAATGAATTAAATACCTGCATACACGCTAATTCATTCTCTAGCCTTCTCTGTCTCCCTCTATCTCTTTGTGCTCGCAACTACGATAAGCATTCATTACTATTTACGCCATCTTCAATTCAAACGGAAGGAAATCGCAACGGACACATTAACCAATCACCTCCTCTTCATTCCACCTCTCTTTTTCTCTTTCTCTCAACGCATCGTCACTCTAACTGCTGCTGTTGCCGTAACGTCATGAAAAGCGAAAATAAATACAATTATCTACGAAGGTCACTGCATTGCCAGTGTTCATGCTCCTGTTAATTCGCTCACTTTGCCTCTCATTCTACTTTCGTCCTCCTGGTCTTTTTCTAGCACTCAATTTACTTTACGCAATAGGCAAACATATCCACACATACATATAAATAGATTTGCTTGCATGTGTTTAAAAGCACGTACTCTCACTAATAGGGTAATAAAGTAAGTAATATACATACATATATCCATATGTAAATTAATGTAATACTGACCTGTATTCTCAACTATTTAATGCTTTATAAATACACACGATTTCAGCACACTTTGGGTAGTTTAATTAGGCACACAAAAAAACTGAAACACACGCGTAAATCTGCCAGCGATTAAAAGGACCGAAGTGCACAAACTAAATTTCCCTCGCGCCTACGCTAAGCCGACAAAGCACACAGCTATTAAAACTCTTTTTGTGCCCACGCCATGCACACGTCAAATGGGATCAAAAGCCTTTCGTTCAAAGACAAGCATTGCGGGCATAAAAATTACCTCGTCCTCTCGCTCTCTTTTTGTCACTATTTGTTGCTCTTGTTTGAAATCAAAGGCAAACTCGCAAAAAATGTCCCAACAGTGGAAAAATACATTATTTTTCAATGTCGCATTTACAGCACTCGGTTTACGGCTAAATACTTCACTCTTTATATTTAGCAAATTATATTAGTGTATGTATAATTTAAATCTGATTAGCCAAAGGGTAATATTAATCAATAGCTAACACAGTATATTTCACATTTTCGATAAAATCAAACTCCAATTGTACTCCACTGCAATTCAAAATCTCTCTCGTTTTAAAATATTCTGCTAAACACTATTTTCTTCTCTTGAAGTTTCTGCCATGCACAGACATGCACACACACCTACATATAAATAAGACAAGCTCCATAATGTGCGTGTGAATGTGATTTTTTCACAAGTAGCTAATGCAGACTGTTTACTGTGTGCTAGTTATCTTTACGTAGTTAATAAACACAAACAGCACGAACTTAATGAGTTTAACACATTTGAAGTACTTTCCATCTACATATCTGTTTTAAAAAAGTAAAAGAGAAAATTACTGACTGTGCACACACGCGCACCTACACAAGCGATTAAAAGGACAGACGCGCACAGACTAAATGCGCATACGCTGAGCGCAGAACAATTAAAACGGGATCAAAAGCGCTTCGACTACTGCAGCGATGAGTATGCTGTATGCATGAGTTGTCTCTCCTTGTCGTCGTATTCACTCTTACGCTCGCTCTGTTGCATTTAATACCTGCTGTTTGAGCTTAAAACGGAATCCTTTGAGTGGAATAAAGCACTTTCGCGTATGTTGAGTGAAAGAATAGTGAGTTAATATTACTTGTGTGCATTTCAAAATGGCTGAATATTTTTCGGCCATGATGTTGTTGTTTAATAAATGCATAATTTTAGATAAGTGTGTGTATAATAAAATGTAAATATAAGCTAATTTCTTAATTAATATACATAATTGAATTATTAAATTTATAGCTTTGTTTATGCTTGAGCAACGCTTTAGCCATAACTTGACATTATCACGTTTTTTTCTTTATTTATATATTTCTACATTTTCTTTTGTTCTTCTGGTTAATGACAAATCCCAGTTGTGATGCAAGCGCTGCTAAATATAAATGTTGCACCTGCTGCCAGCAAAGGTCAACGGGCGCGTGCGTCTCCATTCTGCTTGATGAAGTCGAAAGTTGACGTGACCAAACAACAACAACAAGAACTATGATTGGCTGATGATTTATCATGGCGTATATATGTATATGACAACGGCGCATCAGGCATGGGAAGTGTCTATAATTCTAACCTCTACAATGTCAAATGCTGACCATGGGCCAGCAGCAGCAGCCGCATTTGCAGTCGCCGTCGCCGTCGCCGTTGACTTCGAGTGGCCACTTTGACACACTCGAAGCAAACTACGTGCGCCTTGTACACAAGATGCTTGGCTAGAGATAGCCACACACTCTGCCATACAATTTCAATACAATATTTGAAATAATTGGCTACAAATCGTCATCGTTGTTGTTGTTGTTGTTGTTGCTGTTGCAACTGCATCGACATGCCAAATCCTGGGCCACAAATTGCAGTTGAAAAACAGCCGCAATCGCAGACACATTTTGTGGACTACTGCTGCCTGCTGCTGCCTGCTGCCTGCTGCTGCTGTTTGACTGCCTCTGTCTGCTTGAGTTGGCTTGGCTTGCCTGCCTGGGCTGACCTACGACACTGGCATGTGCAGCAGAGAGTCCCAGAGTCCCAGTTGCTTGGCCATGCCCCCAAAGCTGGGCCGCCTGTCAAGTTTTGTGGCGAGTGAAACTTGAAATTACTATTGATACTGATAGCAAAATGCAATTGCAACTGCAACTGCAGCAGCAGCAACAACAACAACAACAACAACTGCAACTGCAACTGCAACTGCAACTGCAACTTGCCTTTTAATCTGTGCGTTACGGTAAATATTTTTGCTGTTAAGATCAAAAGCTGTAACATCAGCCGGCTAAGCTATTCATGTTTGTCCATTATTTGGCTAATTGAGCTGCGTTCGGGTCGAGCCAATTAGCAAAGAGCCGGGCCGCCGCCCGTGCCCCTCACCTCCCAGCCACACCCCACCTTTATTTGACCAATATTAGAGATATGCTGGCAATTGCCACCAGGTGCGGAGAACTCAATCATTTGCTGCAATTGCCGCTGCGGTGGCTTAATGCGCAAAACGTGAGCCCAATTTGCATGGCGACAACAACAGCAACAACAACAACAACAACTTGCAACAATTACTGCTGCTGCAGCAATAAAGTCAACCTTCATTTATGTCCAATCCAATTCTGAATGCATTTCACACACATTTTTTTTTTATTTTGTTTGGAGTCCGAGTACGAGTCTGAGTCCAAGTCTCTCTCTAAGATTTATATTGCTGGCAAAGCGCGCACAATTCATTAGCCATTTAAGCATTGCCGGTGTGTAGCGCATCAGCATTTGAGTTGGCTAATAGCTAGAGATGGGCGCGTGATATTGGCTAATGAAGGAACTAGGATGTCTTTCAGCTAGATGGGGAAAGTAGTAAAATAAAGTACTTTATATTTTTTTCTATATTTTTTTTTAAATAATTCTTTTTATATTTATTTATATTTATTTATATATATTTTTTATTTTATTTTTTTATATTTACTTTATATTTTTTTCCATATTACTTTTATATTTATTTATTTATATTTATATATATTTTTTTTATTTTTTCTATATTTACTTTATATTTTCTTCTATTTATTTATATTTATATATTTTTTTAAATATTTTTTTTATACTTTTAATTTTATTTATAATTTATATTTAACCATGGAATATAAATTAAATTATTATACAAAAAAATTAAATTACATAAATATAGATTATATAAATATAAATTATTATAAAAACTAAAAATTACAATAATAATCTAATATACATTTATAAAGAATTTTAAATTTTAAAAAATTTTAAATTTTATGCCATGCCCACTTGCTTTACACAGATATATAATATATTGTATACATGGCAAAGCTAACTTACTAGTCTATATCAATTTCTCACGAACTATCGCATGTCATGCAACCATCTCTAGCTCGCAAGCTGCACACTCGACTGCAAATCGAATTAAGCAACAATTTGTACTACAAACTCGATATGATTGTTATTATTATTAGTATTATTATTATTATTATTATTTCTGCTGTTATTATTAGTTTTATTATTAAATCGTATGCACATCGCGTTGCGTTGCGTGTCACGCGTCCATTTCTATTGCATGCCAACGGCTGAGCTGCTTTGCGGTTGCCTCGCATAGGTCACGTGTTTTGTGTTTTCGGGTTTTTTCGTGTGCCACACTCAAATATCAGCAATTGAACTATAGACATTTTGGCCAAATCCAGCTAACGGCCGCAAATGCCGCGCTCTTTTTCTTTGTTTTTCAGGGGAGAAATAGCTGAAGCGGGGAGCTGCCAGAGCTGCTTTCATGTCTTGCCACATTGTTGCTGTTGTTGTTGTTGCTGCTGCTGTTGGCGCATCTTGCAAGCGTCGCACTAAATGTCAACTGCAAATGCAAAAAGCCACGCGGGCTGCCCAGCAACAACAACAACAACAAAATGCGATGCTGCCACCTGCTCAACTTTCAGGTGTTTGCCAAGTTGACTTTTTATACAACTAGAAATAGGGGCTGCCAAAGTGGGGTATGCTGATTGTGTAGCAAAATATGACACGGGTTGATTAAGGTTGATATCGTATCATATATCTATACATTCAAGATATATATATATATATCTATATATTCAAGAAAAGTAGTTAGAAATTCTGATCTGTATACCCTCTATCTCTCACTCTCTCTCTCTCTGTCTCTGTCTCTCTCTGTCTCTGTCTCTCTCTTTCTCTCTCTCTCTCTCTTTCTTTCTCTCTCTATGTCTGTCTCTCTCTCTCCCTCTCTCGCTCTCTGTCTCTGTCTTTCCCTCTTACTCTCTCTCTCTCTCTCTCTCTCTCTCTCTCTCTCTCTCACACTCGTTAGCATATATATTTCTAACTTGATTATCGTATCATCATATCTGATATTCTGATAATAAATAATAAATTGCTACTCTCCCCATATATACTCTCCCCATTTAATCACATTGGAGCTCTAAGATCTCTATCACAGGGTGTTCACTGTGCGATGCTCGCTTTATAGCTTACCTTCTTGATTACCTGCCCTAGTCTAAGCTGCGACAGTCATAATTAATACGCTTAAGTTAGCTTACTTAGTTTCAATTTGCACGTTGCGCTGACAAATTTCTCCGCCCTGTTGTCGGGCGTTCATTAAAAAGCCATTAGAGCGAAGCGACGACGAGGAGGAGGAGGAGGAGGAGGAGCAGGAGGAACTACAGCTTGAGCCCATTAGAGAACTTTTAACAAACTCGAGTACAAGAAATTTTGTGGAGCTGGCTGCTAAAATTACGTGTACAAGCGGCATCTGCTCAACTTGTTGTTGTTGTTGGCAAAAGTTTTTCTTTTGTAGCAACTGCGTGGGAAATGCCGTCGATCGGTCACGATCGGCAATCAGCAATCAGCGCTGAACGATCAAAGCGAAGACACAAACCAGCTGAAAATACATGCAAAATGCAAAGTTGATTTTTATCATTGTTTGTTGTTCGTTGTTCGTTCGTTTGTTGTTTGTTGTTGCAATTGCCATTCGTCTGGCCTTTAAAGTGATTTGCCACTTGACAAATGAGCTGACTGCCACATGTACAATTTAAGAGACGACTTCGCGAGGCAACAAGCAACAACAACAATTTGTGTGTGTTGCCAATTTTCACCAAAAGAAAAAACAATAGACTCTCTGTCTGGCTTGACAATTTGTGCATTGATTTGGAAAATGGCTCTAACAAATGGCCAAGAAATGGAGCGCACATGCATATCTATGAAAATGACATGGAAAACTCTTCAAAACAACAAAAAGAGAGAAAATTTGTTTGTTTACTCGCGCACACACGAAGGAAAATTGGCCAGAAAATTGGCGCTATCAACAAAAGCAACTTGCAGAACACAAAACTCGAACTCAAACTCGAACTCGAACTCAGCTCAGCCCAACTGAGCTGCAGCAGCAAACAGAGCGAACCCAGAAAACTTGAAAACAAAAAGCAAATTGGTTAGAAATAGAATATTGTTACCCTATGGACTGACCTTCGTTCGGTGTTTGCTACTAACATTTAAATTTGTTTGTGCAGTCAAAGTTCTTTCTTTTTTTCCAGAGTGGAGCAGAATACCCTACATAACTATGTGTGTAATGTCGCGGGTCGTTTGGTTTTATACATAATGGCAAACTTGAGCTTGGAAAAAGAGAATAAGGTTGTCTACAGGATTTACAGGGTATCTGTTCAGCAAGTCAAATAAGACAAGGGTACCCATTAAGCAACCACTATTGGTTAACAATTTTCTGACTCATATGTATAATAAATTTTATATATGGCTTTATCAAGTTCGTTATTCTAATTATATACAGGGTATCTGTTAGTCAAACAACTTCGTAACGATCAAATGGTTAGAAATGTCTAACGTATAGTCCATCCATTGGCATATATGTAAATAAAAAATTATTGGTAAGTGTATCACACACCATGTAGTCCATTTTACAGGGTATTTTTAGTCCATATACCGCTAATGTACAGTCTAAAGCCATGGCCTCTTAAATCTCTTACTATATTTCAAAGCTCTTTATAAAAAAAACTCCCAGTAAAACTTTTAAAATTATAAGGGATATATTTTAGTCGAGCATAAATACTGATAAGTGAAATATTATATATAGATGTATATATTAAGAAAGGCAAGCGGATACTTCACAAAATTAACTACAGAGTATCGATCAGGCAGACTATAGACTTATATATCCATATACAGGGTATTTATTAGTCAGGCATACCCCATATATGTATATAATATGTTCTCTAAAATTGTATATAGGTACACATAATAAATAACGACAACACATTTAATTCAAAACAACTCCAACATTAGCTACAGGGTATCTGCTAGTCTATTAACCTTCATCTAGTTCTATTTAACTATTCATTTTTCTCATTCTTATTCGATTTCAACACAAAACGTGCCAAGTTCTTTTTCAGTACACAATCTTTATTTGCAACTCTGGGCACGTTTAACAAATTTAAAAGAGTTCAACGTGCCGCGCGATGAGAAGCGAAGAGAGCGGCGCACAGAAGAGCAGAGCAGAGCAGAGTGAGCGAAGGGACGGAGAGGCAAACTGTACACAGAGATGCGGCTCATCTGTGGGAGCTAGCTTATCAGCAAGGTGATAAGAGGCGGTAGGTAGGTGGGGTTACAGCTGATAGCTGCCGGCACTGACTGCCTGTCTGTGTGAGAGTACACACACACACACACACACACACACGCATACACTGAGTCAGGGAGAACGTTAGCTTTTCATTCAGTTCTGTTTGTAAAATCGAATGCGAAACATTTCAACGCGAAATTCATTTCAAAAATGTTTGGCTTATTGAAATTCCTGTTACTAACGCTTTGGCTAATTGGTTTAAGCCAAGGACGCTCCATAGCTGCAAGAGACTGGCAGGAGGTGAGCACGTGATATATATCTAACAATACATATATTTGTATGCATCTACTAATTTAATTATAATTGATTACAGCGACCCACACCGGATCCCACAATATTTGAGAATAAATCGTTGCTTGAGAACGAAATCCATATGAATGACATTGATTATATGTAAAACTCTAGAGGAAATTTCAATTAATATGTTTACTTTGATGTAAAAAATTAATAAATTCTTATAAAGACTGTTATCGACAGTGATAGGCCTTGCAGCACAGGTCGTACACCTATTAATTTCCATTTATATATAGGGAACATAAAGTGTTAAAAATAATTATATATTATATACATTATTTATTAACATTTTTATTTAAAGAAACGAAAACAAAATTTAGTCATTAAATATAGTTTTTATTTTTACTTAATTATTTAAATTAAAAATCTCTTTGAGGATGACCATTTAGAAACGGAAAGTGTACATTGCACCGGCGCCCCAGTTGGGTCTGCTATTGCCGTAGGGTCCGCCCAGATGCTGTGAGTATTGACCCGTGGCATCCAGCGAATGGCGTCCATTGGGACTCTGCCAAACCGGGGCACGTCCATTGATGCTCAAGTCGAAGCCTTGACGTGGACTGCCGCCGCCCTGGACATTCAGCTGACGGCGCATGCGCAGTAGTTGCTCAGGCGCCGCCTCCTCCTCACCCTCCCCCTCCTCCATCAGCAGCTGCAGCTCCTGCCCTTCGGGCTGCCATTCTATTTGTGACTTTACGAATGGGTTCTCTGGCTCACTCAAGTCCACCTGATCGAGTGCGGCAAGTGAAAGTGAATCCGGATTGGGATAGGCCCAGGCACAGGCAAAGACGCCGAGCAGCAGCAGCAAACTGAGATTTTGTTTCATCTTGAAGCTTTGACTGTAAAATGATGAATTGAGCCATGCTGCTCTCGACTTTTATAGAGCCAAAGAGACCCCGTTGCAGGGATTCCCTTGCTGGATGACCACATTTGTGCTTCACACGCGTGAAGCCCCGCTGATAAGCAACGAGATCTTTATAGAGAGAAAGAAAAAAAACTGTTGGCATTGATAAAGAGCCGCGTGTAATTCCCCTAGCGTAGACTTGGCTCTGAAACTACAAAATTAAGCAAAGGCATGAATCAAGCTGATACGATGTGAGCTACACTGCATTCTCCACCTATAAAAGCGCAACTCGAACTCAGTTCGATTATCAGTTAAGAGAACTAAGTACAGCCCCTCACAGATACACAAGATGCAAGTTGCACTCATTGCTCTGCTCTGTTGCTCAGCCCTGCTCGGCTCAGCCCTGGCCATGCCTCAGCCCGAGAAGTTGGACGTGAGCAAGGCGTCGGCATGGACCGAGCGTCCGCCTTCGGGTCCGCCACCAGAGCAGCGATTCCTGCTGGATGGTGGCTACAACAAGGATAAGAACGGCCAGGATGTCTGGGCCATGGCTCAGGTGCCCGTCTACACCAGCGACAACAAACGCCACGAATTCGATGCCGTCGGCAAATATGGCCAACATCTGGGCGGACCCTACGGTAACAGCCCACCCTCCTATGGCTTTGGTGGCAACTATAGATTCCGATTCTAGAATGGGAAGATTTTACTAAATTTGTAAATAGTTGTGTGAATGAAAAAAACAATTCAGTCTTATCAAAATTATGTTAAACTATTAATATATTTATTGAAATAAAAAGTAGATAAATGAATTTAATCATAAAAAATTGTTTTTCATTTATAAAATTAAGAGAGAAATCTGTAAAATAGTGTAGCAGATGTCCAGATGTATTGTCTATATATAGGTTATCAGCATCGAGGCAGAAGCTGTGCAAAGTGATTTTTTTGTGAGCTGCGAGAAGGGGAAATCCATAGGCAGGAGTATATCAAATTTGAGGGGAATTACGTTGAAGACAACAATAGAAAACATTTTCGTAAACAAGACAAAAACTGTGTGCTACTTTTTGAGAAGACTTCATATATAAATTATTGGATGATTTATATGATAGACACTTTGAATATATTTTAGCAGCTAAACGACCAATAAAAATATTATAAACATGGTTTAAGTGATGCCACGGCACGTGCAAGCCGAGCCCAGCCAAGGCAGATGCCATACGTAATATTTTTAAAGACTCGCCAAGGTCGTCATTATTATATAATTTATGCAAGTTTCGTAATGAGAAAGGCATTCGGTAATGTCTCAGTGCGAATCCTAGAGCTGCAAAGTGATTCATTTTGTTCTTTTCGCTTTCATTCACAAACTTCTTAATTAGCTAACAAATAAACGAAAAACAAAAACATTTATTCATAGACTTTATTCTTGGGGTTAGTCTGACATGATGAATTTTCATTGCAGCCTCTTTTGACAGTTGACGCAATAAATCCAATTAGGCAAAGAGGGAGAGAGAGAGAGAGAGAGAGAAGAAACACCAATGAATTTCTGCGGCAGGTTTCATTAGGCAAACAGTCGTCGCGCTTAATTTGTTATTAACAAAAAGCAAATACAAATTGTAGATTTCATGATATGAAGACACATTCAATTAGCTAAACTGCATGCTCATCTCGTTGCGACTGTCAGTCGTAAATTTTGTTGGATTCTTAGAGACATGTTCCGGGGTAGTTGAACGCCTTCATGCTCAAGGATAACCCCAAGCACACAGCTCAGAGTGGAGATCTAAAAGAATTCCAAAAGATGAATTGCTGATAAAAAACAAATTTTATTTCAATTGTGTTTATTATATTGTTTTTAGCCTAATGTATGTAAGAGGCAACAGTTGGGCGTGGTAAGTGGCAGATTGTGCTGAAGGCTAGTCAAGACCAGCGGTATGTTTGCCTTCTATACGAACTCATCGAACTCAGGAACCCCAAAAGCTAAAGACTTCATGTTGAGCAAAACAAAAATATGAATTATTATTTATATTAATACAAGAAACTGCAAGTTCTAATCTATTCTTTTTTTTTTAGATTGCTCTACTTAATGTTAAAATATATTTACAGATTTTTCTCT
Source organism: Drosophila aldrichi (assembly GCA_035045965.1). Classification (NCBI taxonomy): domain Eukaryota; kingdom Metazoa; phylum Arthropoda; class Insecta; order Diptera; family Drosophilidae; genus Drosophila; species Drosophila aldrichi. Next base: position 2,895 of record JAWNOM010000244.1, on the reverse strand, counting down.
TCATTTTATAAATGAAAAACAATTTTTTATGATTAAATTCATTTATCTACTTTTTATTTCAATAAATATATTAATAGTTTAACATAATTTTGATAAGACTGAATTGTTTTTTTCATTCACACAACTATTTACAAATTTAGTAAAATCTTCCCATTCTAGAATCGGAATCTATAGTTGCCACCAAAGCCATAGGAGGGTGGGCTGTTACCGTAGGGTCCGCCCAGATGTTGGCCATATTTGCCGACGGCATCGAATTCGTGGCGTTTGTTGTCGCTGGTGTAGACGGGCACCTGAGCCATGGCCCAGACATCCTGGCCGTTCTTATCCTTGTTGTAGCCACCATCCAGCAGGAATCGCTGCTCTGGTGGCGGACCCGAAGGCGGACGCTCGGTCCATGCCGACGCCTTGCTCACGTCCAACTTCTCGGGCTGAGGCATGGCCAGGGCTGAGCCGAGCAGGGCTGAGCAGCAGAGCAGAGCAATGAGTGCAACTTGCATCTTGTGTATCTGTGAGGGGCTGTACTTAGTTCTCTTAACTGATAATCGAACTGAGCTCGAGCTGTGCTTTTATAGCTGCTGCTGCTGCCCGTAGAGATAAGCTAGAAGGCATCTTATCAGTCTATTTAGTACTTCCCCTAGGTGATTCCTTTGCTATATGCGCGCGGGGGATCTTTTTCGTTGTTAATTGAAAGCGTTGCAATATTTGTTTTACACTTTATTGATATTTACTTATTTTTATTTCTTTCTTTTTTTTTTAATATATTATATGCAAGTTTATGTGAATTTTTCTGTTTTTATTTGAAAAAATTCTTTGTTTTGTACTACTGTGTATTTAACTGCAAGTATATATAGTTTATACAAAAATACAATAATTTTGTATTATAGAGGAAAAAGTGAGTCATTCGATTTACCTTGACATTTATTAAACTGCCTTAATATAGTTTTGCAGATTTTTATAGTCCTTTTACAACCTTAAAATTTATTTATTTATAATATTTTAAATAATAATAATAATAAGAAATAATTTTTTAAATATGTATAAAGTATTGATTATATTTATATGCATATTTTTTCTGTGTTTTAGTATTAATTATTTATATATATATTTTTTATATTGTTATGTATGTTTTGTACATATTTTTTAAGTTTATAATTTTTTATTTATTTTTTTTTTTAATGAATTAAATATATATTTGTTAAATTTATTTACACTTATGTTTTTATGTTATTTATTTATTTAAAATATTTGTATATTTATTTCGAATTATTTTAAACGTTTGCAAAAATAATTAACAAAAATATATTGAAGCATTAATTAAAAATCGAGTTTTATTTTTTGAGATACATATATTGATATTTTATGATATATCATTGATATATTATGATATATCATTGCCTCTGCATTCATGATCAATACATTCAAATGTGCTTTTATATATATTTATTATTAAATTTAGTTTTGCATTGATATATAACCTCTTCAGATGGCCTATGATGCTTAGACTTGATCAACTTTTAGTTTCTGTAGTAAAAATGCCATCAAAAAAGTTTCTTATAGCAATATTAACTCTCTCTAGAATTTTTCCTAAGCAACCCTGAATGACTCAAGGTTTGCTAAAGCTGAGCCTGAACCCTGCGAAGAGCTCATACCCCAATAATTCAACGCTTGTCTTATATTTTTATATTATAATTACATTTGCCGAAAGACTTTTATTAACATAATGGTATTTACAAAAAGAAAATTTGTCATTTAATTAAAATCTGAATCTGTAATTTCCTCCAATGCCATATGATGGTGGACTATCGCCATAGGGTCCGCCCAGATGTTGGCCATATTCGCCGACGGCATCGAATTCGTGACGTTTGTTGTCGCTGGTCCAGAGGGGCACCTGAGCCCGGGCCGCCACATCTTTGCCGCTCTTGTCCTGGTTGAAGATGCCATCCAGCAGGAATCGCTGCTCATTGGGCGGATTAAACTGTTTCCTCTCGTTCCAGACATCTGCCTTGGGCTTTGCCGGCTCCGGCTGGCGCTCCGGCTGCGGCATGGCCCAGGCGGCGCCAAGCAGACAGCAGAGCAGAGCAATGAGTGTTAGCTGCATGTTGTATGTTGTATATGTATGTGCCTTCGGTAAGTCGCTTTATCGATTGATAAAACACCGAGAGCTAGCGTCGGGCTTATATAGCTCAACCAAGAAGCTATCAATTGCAGCCGCTCAGAGCTCAAAGCTCTTATCTATCGAGTGCTTCCCCCTCGGGTAATTCCACTTTCTGGCTTGACTTGACTTCGCTTGGCTTTTGTTTGCCTTCCATTAAATTTTATTTTTCTTACATTCAGTTTTTTATTTGTTTTATATATTTTATATATGAGGAATTTTTTGGTTTGATAATTTTTTGCTCTTCAAATTTATTGAAACATTTTATTCGCATTTTATGTAGCTTCACAAAGTTGCAAATAACATTTGTCTTTAATAATTGGCTTTAAATTATGAATGTTTATTTCGTTCTATATATTTATTGTTCATTTTTGATGCATGTTTATGCAATATAGAGTATATTAGTTTAAGTCAACTTGAAGAAGTGGAGATGTAGATGATATATTATGATACAAATTCTTCTTCGTTTTAACAATGACAGTTATTATTATGTAGCTTCTTTATAGATTCCTTGGCTGGGGTATGAACGACTACAAGTTATCCTGGTTAACATTTTATATACATACATGACAGAGATTTATATATGTTTATGTTCTTTATGAAAATAGCAAGACTAGGATACATACTATACATACTATATAGACTATATATATGATGTTATATACTATATGGTCAATGACAATGGTATGCAATGCTTTCCATCTCTACATATGTACTATGTATTAAGGCCATGTCCTTGATAT
>JAWNOM010000243.1:0-24298 GCA_035045965.1 Drosophila aldrichi | reverse complement strand
CGATTATAACTTTTTTTTTTAGCAACAAATTTAAAAATACAAATTATTTTTTGATAAATTAAAAAATATATATATATTATTTTTAATTATTAAAATTAATTTTTATGATAAAAATAAAAAATAATACAGTTCAATTTTTTTATAAAAATCAAATCATAACTCTTATTTTCAAATTTTATTATAAAAATCAAAAGTAAGAGTTATTTCTTAACTTTTATTATAAAAATTGAAAATAAAAATTGAATTGAAATATCTCTGGAAGTAAAGGAGCTAGATCATAATAGACCTATATATGATCTACTCATTAATACCTTTTAGTTAATGTATAATATGTACATATGTACATGTACATGTGTATGTACATATATATATGTATATTATCTATTAGAGATATTTAAAGCGTTTCATTAGGTATATTATATATATAATATATTATATAACAAATAAAATGAATAATAAAGTGTTTATATGTATTTCTAAACCCCCAAAGCTTTGAAATTTTAATTTTAATTTATAAATATTTTATGTTGATGTGAATTACTTATTCTGTTTAAAAATTATTTACTTTGTCATCTTGAAGTAACTTTTTTTTTAGTATTTTGATAGTATAGTTCAAATAAGATTTAAGTATATAAAAATTAAGTTAGAATAAAAATTATAAAAATTGAATTCTATATCTTTCACTTACTCTCTGTGCCTAGCCTTCTCTTTCTTTCTTTCTCTCTCTCTCTCTAACTCTCTGTTTCAATCTCCTCTCTCTCTCTCTCTCTCACTCTCTCTCACTCTCTCTCTCTCTCTCTCTTTCTCTCTCTTGTCTCTGTTTCTTTATCTATAAACCTCATTTTCTCTTTTATCTCTCTATCTCCCCTCTTTTTTAATATATCTATCTCTATTATATCCCTCTTTCTCTCTCTCTCCCCTCTCTCTTAATATATCTCTCTCTGTATTATATCCCTCTTTCTCTCTCTCTCTCCCCCCTGCTCTACACTCTACATATATATATACAGATCTGTCCTGTTAGCCGTAAGTCCATCAGCCGCTCAAAGTTTGTGACAATAAAATCCACTTGATGTGCATTCGCGCACAGTCGCAACTTGTACTTGTTGAAAGTTAAGTGCGACCGCAATAATTGGCCATTAGCCCACATATAGAATGCTGCTTGCAGCCATGTTTGCAGCGCTAAATGACAGTTTGGCCGGTCGCCAGGCGTGGCAACTGTTTCCATAGCCACAACGCTAATTGCCTCTAAGCTCTGCTGATAGAAAACAATCAGAGATAAAGCAATGAACTATATCATAGTGTGTGTGGCAGTCCCAGATGTTTCGTCTTTGGCCACATGTCTGTCATGTTATTCAGATTCATGAATTTATAATGCAATTTGCTAGATACCGTTTTTTTTTCCTGTTTACTGAGTTTTCTTTTGTTGTTTCTTTATTTGCGCTGACAGAATAAATTATTAAATATTTCACAAGTCAACTAGTTGCAGTTATTCAGCTTAAGCAATTGCGCAAATAGAAATATTTCTAGATAAAAGCCAAAGTAGCTTATGGCGGTTTGAGTTAAGAAATTGACAAATAAGAGCGAAATTATTATTAATATAACTTTTGGCAGGAGATTTTTAAAGAGGGGGAAAAAACTCTTAAATAAACCTAGACAAGTTTTATAGTTCAGTTTGTTTTTGGCATTTGGCTAAAATGAATTGTAAACTGGGAAACAATTGCTCTTTAACTGACTGCCTATACACACTCACACATACATATATATAAATTTGCATACACACATACATATACCAATACACATACCTGGACATATACGCACACTTTCATCTGCAGCATTTCTCACAAAAGGTGTGAAAACTGATGCCTGTCTCTCTCTCTCTACCTCCTCTCTCTTTCTCACACGTTCCTCTTCATTACAATGTAATGCCCGTTCTCCCCCTCTCTCCCACACATACACACACACGTTTCTTTACTCTTCATTGCAATGCAGTGCCCACTCTCTCTGTCTCTCTCTGTCACACTTTCCTTCTTATTCTTCACACTCTCATGCCTCTCGCTCCATCTCACTTTCTATTTGTCTGTTTATCTGCATATCAGACGCCGCCGCAGGCAACATTTTGCATTTCAGTAAAAGTGTCAAAAGAAAATTTTCATAATTTTTGTGAATGCAACTGACAGCCAACTGATGATGATGATGATGATGATGATGATGTTGTCTGCTGTTTTGTATTTAGTTAGCTCTTTTGGCCCGCAATTCAATTTGTTTTATACAATATTGCATTCAAACAAAACAAGTTGATCAGACTCAAGTTTATGTATATACATATATACATACAGTGCTTATCATAATTATAACCCACCTAGCAACTTCAACTTTGAGCGAGTTTTAACAACATTTTTAAGGGATTTCCAAAACAAATTTTTGTTGTACTTTGTTGACAGACATGTTCAATGGATTTTCCCGCAATTTGTGTTCAAATTATAGAAAACTAAGAAAGAACCGTTAACTTTTGCTGTGTGCTAGCATTTTTGCATGCATTTTTGTGTATCATAATTATAGCCCACTGTCGCAAATTTGGGGTTTTTAAGTGCGGAGCAGACTTTTCGATTTACAGACATTGTAATTAAGTAAATTTAGATGGTTTTTAAGAGATGCCGTTTGGAAAACAATTATCTGATTAAGAAAAGGGCCGTATTTTCTCACTTTTCGAGTCAGGAGAGTCTATTTCGAGTATTTCACGAATTTTTTAAAAAAACGTTGACGGGTAATTGAAATTTTTTTGGATAATCCCGAAGAATAAGGATCAAGAAAACGTACTGGGCGAAAACCGTTACGAATTTCGTGCGATAAGCGCAAAATTATTAACAAAGCCAGCAACAGCTCAACCGCTTGTAGAGCTTTGGCCTTAGATGTGGGCGGATCTGTGTCAGCGATGACTATTTGGCGAGTACTGAAGAACTCAGAAATCATAAAGAGGTCCAAACTGACCAAAACACCCATGTTGCTAAGTCGCCACAAGGTTGCTCGACTTGATTTTGCCGAAAGACATACTGCAACCGATTGGACATACGTGCGTTTGAATCATCCTCTTTTGGCTTACAGTGTATTTATAAATTTTTACCCTAACAGGTCATATTTTCTGATGAGAAGAAGTTTAATATGGATGGTCCTGATGGGTTCAATTCATATTGGCATGATTTGAGAAAGGATCCTATGTTTTTTTCAAGGAGAAACTTTGGAGGTGGCTCCGTCATGATTTGGGAAGCATTTTGTTCATTTGGAACCTTGGAATTGAACTTTGTAACAAGCCGAATGAACAGTGAAGAGTATATTCAGACTCTGGATAGTAGTCTCATTCCATATTTAAGGGAATTCCGTGAGAAACCAATGGTTTTCCAACAGGATAATGCCAGAATCCATGTGGCAGACGAACAAAGGAGTATTTGGAGGAAGGTCATGTCCTGGACTGTTGATGTCCTGGACTGGCCAGCATGTTCTCCAGATCTCAACTCAATAGAAAATGTCTGGGGTAATCTTGCAAGACGGTTTAGTGCCAAAAATCGCCAATTTGAGACAGTTGGAGATCTTAAAACGCAAATTCTAAATGAAGGGCAAAGTCGCCAAAAGGACCTTTTATTAAATTTAGTGGCTCCAATGAGGAAGCGAATTTTTAAGTTAACTAAGGCTAAATGGAGGCCGGACTAAATATTACCAATCGTTTTTCCATGAATCCGCAACGATTTCGGATTTTATTGACCAAAACTTGAAATTGGGCTATAATTTTGATACAGCAAATGGGTGCTGTTTTTCCTTAGTTTTTACTTATTTTTAAGAAATCATTATTAAATCGATAATTTTAAGTGAAAAAGTTGTTTGTCATTCATAATTGATATATTGAACTACTCATTTTAAAAGATTTTGAGGGAATATGTCATTTGGGAAAAATTTTCAGCCAATTCGTTTAAGTGGATTATAAGTGGGCTATAATTATGATAAGCACTGTATTATTATATATACATATATACATGTTTATATGTATATATTTGCAAAAAAAAGTTAGGTCATACCAAACTTTATCACTAAATGCCAAGAATTTGTTATTCACTTGTTTGGCTTTTTTCGCGCAAATTGTTGTCAAGCTGAAGACGTCAACAGAAGACGCATTTAGATGCCGGCTATTAGACATACTCTAATGGAAATTTTCATTCAATTTGCTGACGTAGCCAATTGGTTAAATTGTAGACAACTCAAAAATAGGAAATTATAAATTGTCTAATTAATTAATTAAAAAAAAAAAAAAGTTCTTTCAAGCTATTTTTACTATATAGTGTTTTAATATAAAAGTTTATGAAATATACAAAATATAAAAAATTTTAATTACTTTATTAATACATCAAAAATAATATTTTTATGATTTATAGATTTTAAGAGTTGGGCTGTAAATCAAAGGTCATTTTTGTTTGTTTAAAGTGTATATAAAATTTATCGATAGCATTTGATTTGAGATCGATATAGGTGCTTCCCGCCGAAAAGAACAGAATATCAATATAATGGATAAATGAAAATATATTTCTATCCATCCTAATGAAGACAGGAAACAGTCAGAAATAGAGTAGAATATTGAATCAATTAATATTGAATGAAACTAAAAAAAAAGGAATATAAATATTGAATTCTATTAATAACTATTAAATATTTCTATAGAATTACTTAGATTAAAATATCAATTTTGTAGAAAATTTCTGTTTTATTGACCACAACACATAGATAACGATATTTATTAGAGTATTGAGAATTCGAGTTTTGACACATTTGTTCAGCTGATTTTTTGCTCTATGCGCGCAATCAACTTTAATGACTCACATGTGGCGGCGACAACAATAACAACGAGAATGAGCAAGGGCAGGGGCGATGAGAACAACGCACCTCGCTGATGGCCTTCAATAAAGCTTATAAATCAAAACCGAAGAAATCCGCGCTGCCCGCCGCATCCTGCGCCGCCGTCATATTGATTGCTTCCTCTAGACACAAGCAAAAAAGTTGTTGGGATAATATTGGCAGATTTGTTTGAAGGCGTCTGTCCCATGTCGTGTCGTTGTCCTCGCTGTTGCCTCCGAGCTGCGTCATCTTACATATATATATATATATATATATATATATATATATATATATATATATATATATATATATATATTTCAATTTTATTTTTTTTTTGCTTCAACATTTTTTTTATGCGGATAAGGTTTAATAAAAAATCAACAAACGATGGGCCTTACTTACTTTAACTGGTATATTTATGGCTTGAAAATATGTCAGAGACTTCAGCAACAATTATTTGTGGTACAAATTAAATAAATTTGTAAGCATTCTCATATATAACTTTAAATGATGAAAATCTTAATATTCATTTCATTTCGCTTGCATTGGGGAACTTGCAATTTAAAAGACAATAAGTTGCAATTGAGCTCTGCCAAAAGCAAACTCTAAAGTGAATCATTTGACGAACAATGAATTCAAATGACTTCCGTGCAAATCAGACGCACAACAATCGTCAGTGGCAGTCCCCCAGCAGCTGGCGGCTTCCTGGCTTCCTTTAGCTATTCCCAGGACAGCAGCATATGAAATATTTGCTTGGTCGCGTGTGTGTGCCTGCTCCCAGGAATTTTCACTTTCCCCTGCAGTCAACTTCGATTCAGCTGGCGACCCGTAACACCAGGGCGTACGCCACTTCTATTCAACCGCAGCGTTTTTTCTACTGCATTCCGGGCATTCGCATTTCTCCTGGCCAGACAAGGGCATGACAAAACCAAAAAACAGCGCAAAAAAACAATAAGCGAACGAGCATTGCGATGCATTGTATATGTGGGGTTCGGTGGAAAACAAAGTAAATTTATTGCTTTTGCCTCTAAAGTGAAACACAAAACGACTTCATTAAGCTATGTCGACTCTGTGGTCGTTGTATGAGTGGATTTTAAAAGGCCAAAGCCAACAACAACAACAAAGAAAACAAAGTATTTTATTTTGTATTTTCGTGAATAGTCGAGATGGGTCTTAGGATAAACGACAAGAGATTCAGCTAGAGATAAACGTAATGCATAGACTCCTATTTGGTCACTAATACGAATATATATCTTTAAATATCTTTAACCAATGTAATTTAAATTCATTAAATTTTAAATATTTATATTTATACAGAAAGTCCATTGATATAAAATATATAAAGTATCAGCAATGAGAGATCGAATAAGCGTGAAATTTGAGCTTATTATATAAAGAAGCAATTCAATAGTAAAGAGGTGTCGCGTAGGTTCTTGTGAAATTTAAAAAAACGTTTCGGAATACTCGAATATGAGATACTCTTTAATGTGCTATTAAATCTGAATTCATACAGAATTCGCAGTTGCATTGGGGCTCTTAGCATAGAGACAAATTTAAGCACTTGGGGAAAAATACTTAATTTGTTTAATAACTTCTGTCTTTCATAGCGGATTTTAATGCACTATGAATCTGATGATTTAGATATTCTATTAAATAATTCACAATATAGGAAAATACAAAAAAATCAACCACCTTCACATATTTGCTATATGGGAAACTGAACTTCAATTTAAAGGAATTACTAAAAATGGAATTTATAAAAATATAAGTAAATTCACAGTCTCAGGAATTATACATACATAAAACTATATGAAAAATCAAAATATGTACAAAGAAATAATATAATAATATAAATAAAAATAAATAATAAATTTCGAATAATTTTGCTATCGATTGGATTACAAGGAGAATAGATATCGATATTCAATCAAACTGCGCGTGCAAATATCAAGTATCCAACGAGCGATCGGAAAGACATAGACAAAGACACGACAATAGCAACTTGGTTATTCAGTGATTAAGAATATACATACATTCTATATATTTTATTATGCTCCCATTTTTAATGGGTATATGTACATCTAAACTTTAAATTACGCTTAAGATGAAAAATTTCTATTTTTTTTTTTTTTTTTTTTTTTGGCATTCCCAATTCTGGCCAACGAATGGCATGCATATTGAAATGATTTGCATATTTTATTAATCGACAGCTTCAGTTGAGAGGCAAACGAAAATACTACACAAAAATCAATGCAATGCAAAGGCTGGAAAAGTAGGAAAAACATCAATCGATAGAAGTTTAGGCAAATGGCTTGGGGTAGGTGGGCAAGTCAGGTATGCAACTATTAAAAATGCAATTGTTAAAAACCCGCTGGCTGGCTGGTCCAGAGCTCAGCCAACTCGATTTCTGCTCTCTTCTGGAGCTGCCCTCATTGTGTCAAAGCGGTAAATTTGATGGGGTTAACTGAATGTGGGGGCTGCTGTAACTGGTCTCTTGGAAATGGGTAGAGTTGGCAACTTTTAACGCCGTTAGGCCATCAGCAAGGCAGACAGCCAGACAGCCAGGCCAGTCTGTCTGTTGTTGTGAAAAGTCAAATGTCGAGTGCAGCCAGCACAGCTCGCGTCCATTGGATAAAGTTTTGTTGGCGTTGTGAAAATTTAAAAATCAAATTGTTTGTTCGACTCGGCTTGCCACGGCGACGCACAACATTGCGGAAATAATGAATAACTGAATGAATGAATGAATGCCACACACGAATTGCCGTGAACCGACCTCCAGACCTCCAGCCCTGGCTTTGCCCTATCAATCGGCCAAAATCTGTAACGTGACTCTGTGACAGCTTTGCATGTTGCAGAGAGATTATGTCGATTACTAGACACACTCCAAATACAAATAGCCAGAGGCACTTCACTCGTCCGTATCGCATGTTAATCGGTATAGTCATATGTATGCTCATGTCGTTCATAATATAACTTATTTTTAGCGCAATTTAAATTGGCCGACTGTCAATTATTTTGCTCGCTAAATTGTTGCAAAAATTCAGTAAACAAGAATCGAATGAATTTAAATGTTTACATGATTTATTTATTAAAAAGTTGCCATAAACTTACTTAAATGTTGTTTCGAAAAAAAAAAAAATAATTACTTTTAAATATCTTAACTATATATACTAATAAGAAATAAAAAAAACAAATTTATGTTTTCATGTTTGCCAAAAATAAAATTAAACTGTGGTTTTTATTATTATTATTATTATTATTATTATTATTATTATTATTATTATTATTATTATTATTATTATTATTATTATTATTATTATTATTATTATTATTATTATTATTATTATTATTATTATTATTATTTATTTATTTATTTATTTATTTTTTTGTGTACAAGCATAACTTTATTAGAAGTTTTGAAATATATGGACTTTATAAATAAGTTCATCTATTTTAACTTATTAGCAGCAATATTAAATATTAATTTTGTTTTATATTTATTAGTAATATGCTTGCTTACTACATTTTTTTTTTTGTCTAAATAGACAAAACACAAAAAGGTTATTTTACTGTTTTTTTTTTTTTTTTTTATTTATTTATTTAAAAATATTTATTTAATAAATTATTAAACAATTTGTAAGAATGAAATAAAAAAGAACTTTTCATTTAGGTTTAAATTCAAATAAATTTTTTTATTTACAAATATATATCTACATTTTTTTTTTAACTGATTTTAAAATGAATTAAATACATATGAATACAAATAATATTATTTATATATTAAAATATTATTAGTAAATACATAAAATTCAAATTGAATGAATTGAAATGAATAATCAAATTAAATATGTTTAGGCTTTTTTAATTTAAATTGACTCACGTTTTGTCAAAAGTTTAAGAAATAAAGAAATAAAATGGTGCTGCATAACATATTTAATTAAATCTTTTATCAACTTGGCTAACTTAGTCCAAAGTGTTCATATTAATTTTAATTGTATTTCTTCGGATTTTCTTTGAAAGTGCTCAAGTATAATTCACTTAACACAATTGCAATTTGCTAATATGTTTAAACAATATAAATAATATATAGTTAGATCAAAGTTTGGCGCTATTCTCTTCTTTTGTCTCGTTCTTGTTCTCGTTCTCGTTTTGTTGCTGTTGTTGAGTACGTCCCCAAACGCAAAACTCAGCGTACTTTAAAGTTGACTGCAAATGCACATTTACACAAAATGTACAGGAAATACAAAAAGTACAAATAAAATAGTATATATGTGTATATGAAATATTAGTGGGGAAAATATAAGTAGTGGAGCAACAGCCATTGCGAGTGGAGCACACAAAACAAGCGTAACGACCAAAATACAAAAAAAATAAAAAAAAATAAAAACTTTCAACATAAAAATTTCAATGACAAAACTGCAGTTGGCAAAATTTGCGCGCCATTTCGGAAACACTTAAAAGTTTTTGTTTCTCTTTTTCCTGTTTTTTTTCTTTTTGTTTTATTTTTACTTCTTTTTTTTTTTTTTGCTCACTTTTCAATTTATATTTAACTGCAATTGTCAGAACGTTTCAGACGATGCTGTAGTGAAATTTTTTAAAATGGCGCCGTCATTCAAATGCCATAAAAATTATTGAATTACTCAAAATGAATAAATATATATATATATATATATATATATATATATATATATATATATATATATATATATATATATATTATAGAGGTATAAAGCTAGCGATAGCTGGTCATTAGCTTTTGGTTTATATTGCAGGAGAATAAAAGTTTTATTTTTTTTATTATTAAAAATGAATTCGTTCAAAAGCTGTGAATCGCTAAGTTTGTAAGCTGATTTAATAAGATTTTTTTTATAAATATGAAATATGATTTAATTGTCTCATCGCTAAGGGAACAACAAATGTAAATATGTTAATCTGCATCTACATTTCTCTATATGTTAGCAAATGTCAATAGGTGGAAATTTCTATACCCTCTCTGAATAAATTATTTGTATTTGTAATTCAGGTTTTATATTATGTTTTTATCTTCTTTCAGTTACTTAGGCATTTGACTTAATAATTTAATTTAGCTATGATACATTGTTCACATCATTTATACTATATCTGTCTAAATTTATATATTAAATATTAATTAAATTCTAAGTAAGTAAATATATCGTATCGCTATCGTATTCCCTTTTTCTTTTTCTTTAGATTGTTTATATATTTTCTTTGTTCTATATTGTATTTTATATTTTATGCATTTAATATTTTATTGTTCCTCTTTTATCTACTTTTTATACCCTGAACCCATTGAAAATGGGAAATCAGGGTATAATGGTTTTGTTAAAAGTATGTAACAGGGAGAAGGAGGCGTGGCAGACCCCACAAAGTATATATATTCTTGATCAGGGCGACGAGAAAAGTTGATTTAGCCCTGTCCGTCTGTCTGTCTGTCCGTCTGTCCGTCTGTCCGTCTGTCCGTATGTTTGAACGCGTCGATTTCCGAAGATACAATAGCTAGAGACTTCAACTTTTTTTAAAATGTCCGTATATAGCACGCGCATATCGAGTTTATCACATAATTTCGATAACTTGTCCGATTATTTTTTTATCGATGAAAAACCTTATCGAATGTCAATTATTAAATTATATCTCCTACATCTTTTGAGCTAGAGTCTCCAAATTTGAAATGTAGACTCATATGTTGATTATAGAATTTCGGTTTTTGTTATAATTCACCCCCCGCTCCTATATCCACCCCCTCACCCTCACTTTTGTAAAAGGCGTATTTCAAATACTAGAGACTTGAGCTTCGGCATATACACGCATAGTAATGATATAATCACAATCTAAAAGTCTCATGAAGAACGTACGTCCACAAAAAAAGTTATTAAACAATTAAGTTTCCATGAGAAGCCCACACTGCAGCCCATGCGTGTTTATGCGTGCGTGCCTATATGTGCCTATGTATGTGTGTGTGTGTTTCTTTTGTAAGCAAAAAGACGGGTTCAGGGGATTTCGTAGTCGAGCAGTCTCGACTAGAGCTTTCTTACTTGTTAATGTCTATTCTATCGCCGATCTTCATTTTTTAATGTTCTATTTTCAATTTTACTTATTCTATATTACATTTTCTATCTGTATAATTTCTTCTATTTTCTATCCGCTCTCTTTTATACTCCATATTCTGTCTGTTTTCTTCTATTCTCAATTTTCTTCTCTTTTGCATACTAAGTCTCATATTTTTCTTTTTCTTATTCCTTCCTTGCTTCTCTCATATTTTTATCTTATATTGTCAAAGTTGCATCTGGTCAAATTTATGAAACTAAGTCAGAGATTCTTAAAAGCTTACGTAAATAAATCAAATTGAGAAGCTTTCCTATGGGACCGTCTATGGACGGTCTTTGGTAAATGCATTCACAAGCAAGAGACAGATTCTACTAGACAAATACGCATGTTTATCTAGCCGGACACATTATTAGCCTGGCCAATTTAGAGCCGACGATTTGTGTGAGGCAACTAGAAGTTGACGCCCTTTTAAGTGGTCAACAGATAGCGGAGTGCGATGGGCGGCCTAAGGTAAATGAGAGAATGGGTTAACCTACCACGTCGCACGCTCTTTGACCTCGTTTAATTTATGCGTTCCAGCCAGAGCTTAGAGGCAACGGCGACAGCGACGGCGACAGCGACGGCGACTCGATAATACATAATACCAAAGGCGATTACACTAATGGTGATTGGCTTTGTGCTTTACGAGTAGAACCTGCTTGCCAGCTAACGGTGGCAACTTTTGCCTAACTGTTGATCGTCAGCCAAGTCGTGTGCTCTTGTCTGTCACCAAATTGCGCCCCTGCTACTTATTTATTTTTGTCTTCTTCTCCCTTTTTTTTTGGCCACTTTGTAGCCAACTACTTATAAAGTCGTGACAAAGTCATTGACTGTTTGCGGCTCGCTTGGCATTTGCATAGAAATGCAATTTTCTGGCCCCCAATCTCATCGTTTCATCCGCTGAGAAGCTCAAGTTGAAGGTGGAGTCGGCGTTGGAGTCGGAAGCTATGGCTGCTGGCAGTCGCCAAGTTTCTGCTGCACATAATTTTCGGCTTAGAAAGTTATACAACAAACAAACACACACACACACACAGAGAGAGAAAGAGAGACACAAATTGGCCTTCGCTGCGAGTCGAAATCGATTTTGGCTTCTTAAGCCAAACCATTTAACAGTTTATCCCCAGTTGACAACTGGACAGCGCTATCGCAACAGATATCTCTAGGCGAATTCTCTAGTAATAGCGGCGACAACTTGTTTAATCATAAATTCCATAAGTAATCCCAACCAAAAGACAATTTATGTACGCTGTCCAACCAACTGAATAAACTTAAAGGTATTTTAGAGCAGCTAAAGTGGATTTGTATTATTTTTCAGATTGTTAAATGAAAACATTAATAATATATATGTATGTATAATGTAAATATGTGAGGCATGTATGTACATGTTTGTTTTCACAGTTTAACAGGCGGCGGATCTCTTTTATTTGAAATTTTATAGTTCGTTGACAGACTTGACTTGACTTGACTTCTCTCAAATATCATAATATCATTATCAAATAATTCAAAGAACTTAACAATATTTTAAGCGTGCAACATAATTTTATATTAATTTTAATATATTTTATATATACTCCCATCACATCATAATACATTAGAAATCGCCTCCCAGGGGATTTCCCCTCCCAGAGGGTTTCCCCGCCCAGGGGATTTCCCCTCCCAAGGGATAATTCAAGGAACTTAACAATATTTTAAGCATGCAACATAATTTAATACTTTTTTAAATATATTAATAATATTTTCCCATCACATCATAATAAATTAGAAATCCCCTCTCAAGGGATTTCCCCGCCCAGGGGACTTCCCCCTTGAGGGCAATGACCTTGAGGGGAATTCCCTTGAGGGCAATTACCTTGAGGGGAATTCCCTTGAGGGCAATGACCTTGAGAGGAATTCCCTTGAGGTCAATGACCTTGAGGGGAATTCTCTTGAGGGCAATGACCTTGAGGGGAATTCCCTTGAGGGCAATGACCTTGAGGGGAATTCCCTTGAGGGGAATTCCCTTGAGGGCAATGACCTTGAGGGGAATTCCCTTGAGGGCAATGACCTTGAGGGGAATTCTCTTGAGGGCAATGACCTTGAGGGAAATTCCCTTCAGGGGAATGACCTTGAGGGGAATTCCCTTCAGGGGAATGATCTTGAGGGGAATTCCCTTGAGAGGAATGACGTTGAAGGGAATGTCCTTAAGGGGATTCCTTCTCCTCCTTCGCCCACATTTGTAAAAAACGTATATCAAGTACTAGAGACTTGTGCTTTGGAATGTACCCACATTTACACATTATGATTACGTTCTGAAAGTTTCACTAAGAATGTACGTCTGTAAACGAAATTATTTAACTTATATATTCTCATGTTATTGCCCACACAGCAGAGCAGCAGAATGATTAGAATATCAGCTTGGAGGGTTCAGGGTATCTCCTAGTCGAGCAGTCTCGACTAGAGGCAGACGAAGACGGCAATAGCAGCTGGCAAATGTCAGTTGGCAGATGCACAAGAAATTTATGTCCTTAGCTCTCGACTTGACTGACATTTGCCAATTTACTGCAAGAGTGTGTGTCAGGTGCACATGAAAAAAGCAAAAGAATAAAAAAGAACAAAAATAGAGATTAAAAGCAAGTCGCATTTTCATATTGTTTATTTTCCATATATATCTAGACAGACATATCCTGTAGGCGGCTATTTGCAGAGATTTTCATAAATTTAATTGAAAAACTTGCTTAAAGCTCATTCGAAATTTCCACCTCATTCCATTTGCGAATTTCCTTTGTGATTTATTTGCGATGAATCAACAGCAATTGTTTGGTGGAACTTTCGAGTTCGACTTCGACCCTTTGCTCTCCTGTTGAATGCCTTGGGCTATTTTTTACTGTTTTCGTATTTTATTTTTTATTTCATTTCTTTGCAGTTTGTGTTGTTATTGCTGTTGCTCTTAACAAAAAGTTAAATTTATTTAGTGTTCAGCTCGGTTTGTCTATTTATTTGATTGGCTTGCGTTGTCGATAAAAGCTTTTCACTTTTTGGTGCAAATCGACCTCAAGGCATTTTCCTCTGTTTTTTTTTATTTAATTTGATTTTTTTTGTGTTTTGTTTTTCCATTTCAACGCATATGTTTAGTTTGAGTTTTATATTCTTAAAAGTTCATTTAAGTTCAAATTCAAGCAAATCTTTCAATTTCGTAAAATTGATTTATTTATTTTTTTTTACCATCAGGTTTTTGCATAGCATTTCGTTGATTTTTATGAATTTATTTAACGAATTTTTTGCAATTATTAGGATTTTCTTATTTGTTTTATATACATATTTATTTTTTCTTTCGTCGCTTAATATATTATCTTGTATTTCGTGTTTTTTCTTTGCCTAACAAGCATGAATTTTATATTCTGGAAAACAAAATTGTGTGTTTTTTTTATGTAGTTTTAATGCATCAACAATAACATTTTATTTCAGTTTTGTTATTTTTATTATACCCTGAACCCATTGAAAATGGGAAATCAGGGTATAATGGTTTTGTTGAAATGTATGTAGCAGGCAGAAGAAGGCATGGCAGACCCCACACCGAGCTGAGTCGATTTAGCACTATTCCTCTGTCTTTTTCTTCTAAGTATTCCCTTTACGTATTTCGAAATATTTTTGCCAAGTATATCCGCTAAGTATTTCCTTTACTTATTTCCTTTACGTATTTCCTCTACGTAGTTCCTCTTCGTCTTTAATGCTTTGCTGGTCGATCACAGACTCTACTTCACATTATTGCGCTGACCCCCAGCAGGCCTGGAAGACTGAAGAAATGCTGCAGATGCTGCCCTTTATATAGGGCCACTTTTACTCAAGCACTGTCTCTCTCAAATGTTGAGCCTGACGGCAGGTAGAGCTCGTTGCAGTTGACCTTCAAGTGAGCAATGGGAACGCTCTCTGCTGCTGTGAGCATTCTAGCTTCGTTTTACCTAAATACAAATACCAAATGAATACTGCTACATACACATAGACAACTTGCATGATCTTCTGCACTTCTTCTCTCCTTGCTTTTACTTTTACTCAAGTACTGTCTCTGTGTGTGTGTTTTCTCACTTGTTTTTTAATTGAAGTTAGGGTAGAATTTACTGCTATTTATTGTGCATTTTTGTAACAAATTTATTTTGTTTTTCTTTACAAAGTTACCAAGATAAATTAAATATATATTTTTTAAAGAGATTAAAGAACATTTTCTATAAGATATATAATTCGGGTAACTTCGCGGACTTGTCCTTCTTTTTTTTTATTATAAAATCTACTCGTGTTGTTAGTTTTAAAGTCAAAATTTAAAGTGCAAAATGTGAGGTGAAAAGGGCGACACAAATGTTGGCTAAAAATTAGGCACGAATTGTGCGCAATTTGTCGTGGCCTAAACTAACACGCATATACTCACACACACACACGCACACACATAAGCATAACATGTGTGCAAACAGTTGCAGCACTCGACAAACTTTTGCCTGGAGAGGAGTAGGAGGAGGGCCAATTGCGGGGCTCAGCTAATTGTTGCAGCGCTCGCGGCAGCTTTGCGGTCATTGTGTGTATGTGTGTGTGTGTGTGTGTGTGTGTGTGTGTGTGTGTGTGTGTGTGTGTGTGTGTGTGTGTGTGTGTGTGTGTGTGTGTGTGTGTGTGTGTGTGCCTTCCTGCTGCCAGCTGTCAACGGCTTTGGCCCACCCACTTTTTACAGTTTGCTTCTCTTTTTTTTGTTGTTGTTGTTTTAATTGCCAGGATTTTCGCATTCTGCATTTTGCATGAACTTAAGCTAGAAAACACAGCCGCGGACAGCGGACAGCGGACAGCCCACTCAGAGCACTCAGAGCACTCTGCTCCGGCAGCTGGCATTTACAGCTACTTTTTGGCAATAGTTTTGGTCCTTCAATGTTTCTCGACTTGTTTGGCCAAGTCTTGGCAAATGCGAGAGCCACTCGCCCACTTCTTTTGCCTATCTAATCGACTTCTAATTACTTTAGCTGCAGAGCCAAGAGCAGCATTTAATGCTTGTGGCCCATTGCAATTGTTTAGGCGAAGCAGCCAAAATGGAAATTTAATGCGTTTCAAAAGCTAAAACTCAAAATTCATTAAAATTGTTGTGATTATTCCGTCATTTATGTGCGTAAGAGAAATATAAATTTACTTGAGCAGAACTTGATCTTAAAGCTATAATAATTTATTTTAGAATTTAAATGTATTTAATTTCGATTTAAGCTTAAATAATTTAAACATTCATGGCTAATAATTTTTAGTTATAAAATAAAGAAAATGCAAAATTTTCTATAATTTGTAAATGTATAATTAAATTGATTATATACCATGATTAATTTATATATACATATATCTTTATGTTTGTATGTAGAGCCATTCCACGGACTAGGCCTTTAGTAACACACACACACTCAAACATTTACATATACATACATACATTGGCTTGCTGCCAGACTTTAGCCAATATGTCCAAGCACCTGCCACACAGAGTGAGCGAGAGATTAGATGTGACTGAACCAGCAAGAGGCAGTGGCATGGAGCAAGGGGCAAGGGGCGAGGCAATGAGTGCTGGCAAGGCCAAGGCAAGGCAGTCAGAGTACATGAAAAGAAATGCCGCTACACTCGCTAATAAACCGTAATAAACTGCCATCCTCTGGCTGTCTGCTACGTTTTGAGCTTGTGTTTTTAACATGTACCAAACACCCATACACCCATACACCCATACACCCAGACAGCCATATAGCCAGCCACCCCGTCTCTCGGGTATCCGAGGCATACGACAAACATTTAATCTGCACACACACAGACACGCGCTCAAAGTTAACAGGGAAGAGCAACAGCAACAGCAACGGCAACTTGCACCACAAACTCCAACACAACAAAGATGAGCAAGGGGGCGGCGTGGGCGGGTAAATGCGGGAAGCCTTTTGTAAAAATTATGCTCCTCCTTTGGCGCTTTGGCAAGGTAAACGCACAGAGTATGATTATGAGATCACTTTATGTGACGTGCTGGCTGGCTGGCTGGCAGGAGGGCTGGCGGGATGGCGGGATGGCAGGAGCCAAGCTGTGCCGCGTCCTGCCAGTCTGACTGCCTGCCTGCCTGCCTGCCTGCCTGTGTGTCCTGTTGAACGGCGTCCTGCATGGGCTTTAATAAAAATAAATGTTACTTGTAATAATTTCTTGCACGTCTCTTGCAATTTCCACACAACGGCGTTTTGTTTTATTTTTCGTATTTAACGTCTGTCTCTTCCGTCTCTCGTCCTTGATGCTTGTGAGCAGCGCGACTTTCCTTTTGGCGAGTCAATGCTAAAGCATCTGCATCTATCTCTCCATCTCGCTCACACTCTCTTTGTGTATAGAGTGCATAAAATATTAATAATTGCACGCGTGGTGGTAATGAAAATACACACACACACACAGACACACAAGAAGCTAATGCATACATTTCGGGTTAATAATGTGGACATAAAGGAACCACGAGCTGTTGCCTCCTGCCGCCTGGAAATTTCTAAGCACAAATCAGCATCATGATGAGAATTTCCTTAGCTCATCGCCCTGGAGAGTGTAGAGTGTGTGTCTGATGGGCGTGGCTTTGTCTCTGCTTACGCTGATTGAAAGGCAATTGAGCTGTGTCCCAAGTCAACGGATCGAATGAAGTGTGACAATAACTATGAGTAAAACAAGACCAACTAAATACATACATATATCTGCATAATGATCTTAGATTGCTTACATTAGCATGGAACTTAAAGACCTGGAATGAAGACAGTGTCTCGTGTGGATCAAATTCATGAATTGACTCTATATTAATCTCATAAGCAAATCCTATTCTTAAATCCATAGGCATGAATATCACTTCGAAGCGCATAAATCGTGTTGTACCTTGTTAATATACAGTGTCTAACATTAATATTCGGTTTTTTTATTTTTCAACTTAATGAAATAAAAAACTAAATTGTAGATTGAAGAATTACCTTTCCGATAAGGTATATATCAATATAGTATATATGTATAAGACCAGAGATCCCACAATCCTAGCTCCAAGTACAAACTGTCAAGGTGAGATGCCTTCGTCTAGCTTTGTATATTTTAGTGTTATTCTTGTATACTCTCTTCCCAAATAATGAATAATACGTCTCGTTAGTAGTATGATGTTAGGATCTTAACAATTCGCATTCACAGGGCGTGTCAAATCAACAAATACTAATATAACAGAGACTTGAATTAAATCATTTTATTAAGTTACTCTTGACCTCCGCTGTCGAGAAACCAAAAAGAATTTGAACGCAACCTCATTATGAATTGAAATATACCCTGTAATCTTGTAATATTGTATTATATTACATATTACATATTATACTCTATATATATATTTATATAAAAATTATTGTAATATTAAAGTAAAATACGAATGAGCATGAAAATAAGTTTAAATAAATCTATATAGAGCTATATATTTACAAAAATAGAATTTATATAAAAAATTAATAATATTTTGGTTTGAAAACAAATTTTCCCATTTTCAGAAAAGAGCAAGGTAGTAAAACAAAATTTTATTTTGTGCTGTACATAAAAACAGCAGAGATTACTAAATATATAAATAAATATACATATATGTATATAAAGTTCCGTTCACCTTTTTCTCTTAGGATTTAATACTAAATCGTGAACCCTACATTGGCAATATTTATGTATGTATGTTTGTATGTATACATGTATATATGACATTGTATCTAAGAATATTGATATAGCTGTGCAGCTACAAAGCTGTCTTGCGGTTAGTGCTGAGCGCCTTGTGGCCCCAGCGACAGCATCTGTCAGCTCTAATTAAGAAGTGGAATTTTAAGGCGATATATAAATATATATAAAGGTATATACATATATTGTGAACCCTACCACAAAATGTGGCTGCTCTTCAGGTGACTTTTAATCCTTGATGAATCCTTTTTTTTTTTTTTGGCATAGCTGCTGCAACTGACGCTTATTGGCTGTTTGCTAATCACATTTATCGGCCGTCCGTCTTTGGCCATCTGCTGGAAGGTCGCTGAACTTTGTAAGGTCTACCGCGTCATTTACTTTATTAGCGCGACTTCTAATTAGACGGGGCAGGCAGGCAGGCAGGCAAAAGTCACAATTTGGAACCCTTTTACTTGTGATAACGACCTTGAACTGTCTGTCGCCAAAGTGTCGCGCATAGCTGAGAGCAACAACAACAACAACAGTAGCAGCAGCCGTTCTATAAAACTTTTCTGCTTATGTCAGTTTCGCTTTTCGTGTTTTTCCCTCAGTTTCTTTGACTTTGCGACTGTCTCGATTCATCTGGAATTCAACATCGAGTGCAGCTAAGGCGAATCGTACTCAAAATGCAGCAGCTCGAGTTATAGCTGATAATTTGTGGCCTCCACAATCGTTAATTGTTGTAGTTGTTGTTGTTGTTGGCAGATAAGCATTTGTTAAATTTAATTTTATTTGTTATGCTTACTTGAGATTTTTTTTATTATTTATCTATCAATCTATATAAAGTCGGATAAGTTACTCAAAAATAGGCACGATCGATTGTTATGATTTTTTATTATTCGGGAATAGAAGAAATATGATATATTTCAAGATTCTCTCAGTAAAATAGAGTAATAATAATATATATAGAATATTCTGAAGGCATTTCAAAGTTGTAAAATAATATTTCCCCTGAAATCTATTCATTTAGTATTCCCTTATTTATTTACGCTTTATTTTTCACGTTGTTCACAATGCTAATATCTATATAATTCAGCAAATAAATATTTCTTTTATTCCCAAATTTAACATATTCAAAACTGAAGAAGGCTACATAACGTATTTGCATTAAGCTTTCGCAGGGAGTAGTGGAATATTTGTTCTCTCTTCCAACAGAAATGCCTCTGCTGTTGGCTTTCTGAGCTTATTGGTTCAGCTTTTGAGAGTTTGCGTTCCAAGTTTAACTAAAGCACGATGCTGACTAAAAATAAGCTTTGTACAAAAAGCTCCGCTCGATATGGAACTCGTTTCAGCTTTAGGGATGCACAGTGAATGAGCTTAATTGAAAGCATTTTATTGGTTGTTGTTTCTGCTTTCAATTAGGCTTATTTTTCGCGCAATGGCAACCCTGCTTAGCGCTTTTTGAAAAATATAATTTTGCGCAAAAAGAGTAAAATATAATGAACAAAATATATACAGAACTATCTGCAGACGAGGACAACAAAGCTTCAAGTGGCATTCTTGTTTATGCCAGCTCAATGGCTGTGTAATGAAAACACTTAAAATATGAAGTACCCAATCCAGACTCAACTATAGTCAATAATAACTAAATCAATATATTCTTTATACTCTTCAAGCTAATTTATTTATTCGTATTAGCTGAAATAAATAATTGGTATTTTTTTAGTTTTATTTTCTAATTAAAATTTAGATTGACAGATTATAAGCTTTATTGATTAATACTGGAAGCTATCAGTCTAACGTCTCTTCCTATTTCGTTCCTCGATCCATTGTCGATCGTCACTTTATAGATCTTCATCTTCATCATCTTATCGATATATCAATGAGTTAGATCACCTAATACCACCAAGCTATAAAGTACATATATAAAGGGTCTTAAATGGAGAAGCATTAGTTATGCATGAGAATATGTAGAGTGGGGACTTATGTTAAATTTCTACTGACGCAAAGCGAAGCTCTCTGGCTCCGCCATCTAATAAGTACAAGATGAGCGATTGCTTGAGTAAATTAATCGTGAACCTTGCAGAGCTGGGTATTCGGTTGGGTGTAGCACACGATTAACCTCGATTTAAGCACGCACACTTTGACTGCATGTGCAGTAAATAAAATTGCATTCAGTTAGCAACTCTTGTGGCCCCATGAAAATACTGTAAATGAAAAGTGCAACTCGAAACATAAACAAAAGCCAATAACACTTGAGCGACGGCAGAGAGCAAGCCGGAAGAGGAAGAGGTGGCGACGGATGTGATTGCGGAAGTGAAAGCAGGTCACATATCGCTGACTCTCGGCTGACAAGGACATTCAGCACACACACACACACACATATGTATATGTGTAGCCCACGCGTCGGCTGCAGCCAAGTTAATCTGCTTCAATTAAGTTCATTTATTTGAATTTAATTGCTTTCCGTGTAATCGCAAAGCGTAGCCAAAGGTCCGTTCAATATTCAGGGCTCTAGGTTCCTTTGTTTGTTGATATCATAAAACACTCTGTAAATTATAATTGTTAACAAAGGAAAAAAAAAAAACATTTATTACATGAATCGCAATTTTATTAATATTTCATTCAATTTTCATTTATATATTTTTTCATTCTAATCAGGTGAAATTCATACATCGTGAAAGCCGTGTAACAGCATCTATATAGATTGATATACTGCTCCGCATTTGCCACTGACAGGACATAAAGGATTGAGCCATGAACACCTGAGACGTATCTAAAAATAAATTTGAAAAAGAAGCAATTAGCCTTGATTTCTGTTTTGAATATGTAAATAGTCAAATATTATGTAAACAACTAAAAAAATATATTTAAAATTAAATTGCTGTATTCTTTCATCATTAATTATAATAATTCATGAAAAAACAATATACCCTGATTTCAATGGGTTTATGACGTAAAATATCCGACTGAAGCAACAGGGAAACAGAAATATTCAGCAGACGAAAAATGTCCATCAAAATAGCATAGCAATGTTAAATAACATAGCCGAATAATGTTAACTAGCCGACAACTCTTCTTCTTCTACACTACTGATGTGAGCAATTGCCGTGCATCAGCTGCAGATACAGTTAGGATATTTGGCGAACAGAAATGCACAGCAGAAAGAAAAATGTTATTTAACATAATGTAGTTAATTGACAATTGAGTTAAAGAGCGATATCTGTTATACTGTAGATAAATAAAATTGAGCGGTGTTATTATTTTCTAGAAGTTCACTCAAAAAAAAGAAATCAAAACAAATCAAAACAAAATACCGAAAAATACTAAGAAGATAAAATATATAATATAATTTGTTTGTTTGTTAAACTTATTTTCAAATAAAATATCATGAAAATTTACGCTTATTACCAGGCAATCATAATCCGCCTACAGGAGTCATTGCATATACGAGCTTAGTACATTTTTTAGAACAGTTCTCCCATCTTAAAATGTGTGTGTAGGTGTGTGCGTACAGTAGAGCTGGCAATTCTTCTAGCTGTACTGCTCTCACAAACAAAATGGAATCAGCAATAAATGAACGGACTATTAACTGCCCCTCCCGCTCAGGCAGAAAGCTCTAGTGACTACTCCAAACTCAGGCATGCAAAACTAAATTGAGTTAGTATGTGCGAAGCTTTTCTCTCATAGAACATGCCCATGCACATATACATTTAATTAGCCGCTCTCCTTACAAGTATAAATATAAATACATATGCAAGTACATGCATATATCCAATCTAATAGCAAGCAAGAGCGATCATGGTGGCTGTAAACTTCAAGAGCTCTAGCTTTTCCCCTCGCACTCATACACATCCGTAAAAAAAAGAAAACAAGAAGCCAATTGGAACCTAGTCGATGTCTAAATGTTATTCAACTCTGATGTATACAAAGTCAAACTTTGATGTGCTGTGAGCTATTTAGTATTCTAGTCCTATTGGGCACAACATTTTAAAATTAATTTTGAACAAATATTAAGATTAAAATATATTGTTATTAATTTAAATGTACTCAATAATTGCAATAATGTATTTGTTATATCTTCATGTTTTCGCCAAATATACAGGACAAGTAGACAACTCAATAAGAATCGTTCCCCATTATCAACGGCCACATTACGCCCCTGGGTAGCGAGTGCGAGCGAGTCCGCACCGCAAAACACTAACATAAACAGCGTCCATTACTATTGTGAGTATGAAAGACAGCTCTGTCATCAATAGCCGCCATTATCGCTTTTGTTTTTTATCTCGTTTATATTCTTTATATGTATTGCTGAGCAACAAATGCGTGCGAATGAGTCAGATGCGGTCATGGATTGCAGCGCTTGCAGAAACTGGATGAGAGTTAATTCAAATCACAAGTTACTCAAAATTGCTTCTCTTTTTGGCGATCCCGTTTTGTCATGCTACTGTCCAAGGAGAGTGCTAATATTCACATAAGTGCGAGTGGGACGTATACATTTTGGGAAAGAGCAGCCATCATGGCGTTCTCGCTCTTGCTCTTGCTTTTGATCCTACTTTGTATGGATTGCAGAAAGAGAAGATTTTGAATATGTGTGTGAGGGTGACAGAGAGTGATGATAATATGTGGGAATGAGTACGCTGTTAAGTAAGGAACAGCAAGACGGCAATTATAGCGGGAGATTTTATATGTATGTACATATGCATACATATGCAAGTGTATAAGCACATTGTATGAATATAAATGTACTGGAATGCACGTATAACAAAATTGTTATACCCTCTGAAGGGAGATAAAGAGTTTCACTCTCTCTTATGGAAGTGGGACGCAATTATGTATTTTTAGTGAAGGTGAGTGCGTGCATGTGAGAGAGGTTATTCATTAAAGTAAATGGAGCGACAACAATGTCGCCTATGCAAATAAATGTAGTTCACATTAGTTGGGCCAGACGGTAGAGCACGCTTTGTTAACTTTTTTGCTTCCGGTTTTTATTTCCAGTTGTATTTTGTTGGCATATATACAAATACATAGTAGCTATACATATACTCATATACTCTATACTATACTCTTTCTCTTTCTTCCTCTCTCTTAATGGGTCAACGCTAGTTGAGTTTAGGTGCAAAGAGTGACAGTTCATCATAGTTACTCGGTATTGTGCCCCACTCGCTGGCCTTTTCACTATCTCTGCTCAAATGTTGCCTCTCCACAGTTGCCTCGGGATATACGCTTGGCATGGAGGCTTTTGAGCCGTTTGCGGCTTTGCAAATATATTAGCTATTAGGCATAATTGAATCGACTCTTGGTTTGGACCTTCAACTGCATTAGCCGTGCCAATTGAATTAGTGTAAATTAATCCCAGCTAATTGCGCTTTGGGTTCAGGATGAGTGCTTCAAGCTTTTTATGAAATGAAATTACAAAGCGTTTATGCATGAAATACTTATTTACATTCATAATTTTTTACTTATATTACATTCATAATTTGTAATGCAGCTAGTTTATTTATTACTTATTTTATTTGTTATTTATTATAACTTAAAAAATTAAATGGTAAAACTTCGGTCAGTCAGTATTGAGACATTGAGCCAAATTTTAGCATGTAAAGAATAAAAGTATAAATAAAATATAAACTAATAATGAACTTTTGTAAGT